>CM047806.1:54128934-54392564 GCA_026214975.1 Gentiana macrophylla
TGGCCAAGTCGAGATAAGCAACCAGAGCCTTAAAAGGATTTTGGAAAAAACGGTGAATTCCAATAGATCCAACTGGAGTCTGAAGTTGGACGACGCACTTTGGGCTTATCGCACCGCGTTCAAGACCCCTATGGGTACGTCACCATTCCAAATGGCTTGCCATCTACCAGTCGAGCTGGAGCACAGAGCTTACTGGGCTATTAAATTCTTAAACTTCGATAGCCAACTCTGTGGGGAGAAAAGATTATTGCAACTACATGAGCTCGATGAATTCAGACTCAGGGCCTACGAGAATGCCAAGCTGAGCAAGGAAAGAACGAAGGCACTCCACGATGCTAAGATTAAAGATCGGGAATTCAAAGTGGGAGACATGGCTTTGCTGTATAACACCAGGCTCCATCTTTTTGCTGGTAAGCTTAAATCTAGATGGTATGGCCCCTTTGAGATTCTTGATGTTCATCCCGGTGGAGCCGTTACGTTGAAAGGGTACGGCGATCAACCGTTCAAAGTCAATGGTCACAGGATTAAGAAGTACTTTGGGCAACCTAAAGAAAAGCCTGAAGTACTATACTTTCAAAAGAGAAATGAAACGGTTGAGTCGTTTATTTGTGAAGAGATTCCATCCTACTTCTTTGGAGTGGATGATGACATTATTACCCTAACCTTGCGGATACTTCATCCGATGCTCCCGAGCTCATTAGCATACCTCAGCCGCATCTGAGAAACAAGAACAAGAAGAAAAGAGTCAGTGTTATCTGGAGAGAAAAATTTCATGATCTTATCGCGCACTTGACTTGTTGTTGTGGCGAAAACCATTTCCGTCCTAGTCATTCTGATTCTAAAAGAGAAATGGTTAGCCTCAAACCCAAGTGGCCTGATCCAGGTTGACTTGGTTTACTCTGTCAAGCTAATGACAATAAAGAAGCGCTACTAGGAGGCAGCCTAGTCTTTTAAGTATTTCTTTTTAGTTAAGTTTTTAGGTTATTAGGAATAAAACCTTGGTGAGTTGTGTGTTGGTTATCCTTGTCCTATTTGTGAATGCTTTATGTGCCTACATGTTTACTCATATACCCCTTGTACCCCGAGATTATATGTTATGTCGAGTGTTGCAGATACTATTGAGCGGTTTCTGCCAGTTATCACTTGTAGTGTTGTCTGTTCGTGATACGAGCTGCAGCGGTTCATTCAGGCTACGGCCTGACCTCTGCTAACCTACAACCCGGCAATCATTTTGAAAACCAGCTAAGTATTCTTTTTCTTTTATTTGCACATTCTGAGGACATAATGTGATTTAAGTGTTGGGGGGTGCAATTCATGCTTTATTTTCGACAGTATGAGTAAGTATTTGTGATCTTTGATAAATAGTGAAATTTTAAATTTACACTTGGATAATTGTAAATCTTGAGCATGTAATTGAAACAAATGGCTTGCTAGTTGTAGTTTCCTGACAATGATTTTATGTGACTTTGAGAGATAATTATAGCATGCTTTTACTGATTTGAGATAGTATTCATTTCATATTCACGTAAGCCTTTGATATCGAAGCAATAATTTTGAACTGTATCCTTTCACTATTTTAGTGATTTATCTTAGAGAGATTTGTTCTTAATAGTAACAGTGAAGTAACACCTAAGTTCAGAACGTGCACTGTGAATATCGGAAGGTTTGAATGTGATAAGTGAAACGTAGCTAATGTTTTTGGAGAAAAGAAGTTGAGATAATAGTAAATAAATGGGTGTGTCGAAAGCTGGTCGATGATTGGAGTGCGGTAGGGCATTATCTCGAAATGTCCTATACCACTATGATGACCAAAAGCTCACGACAGTCAGGAGAAGCTACCTTATGATTTGAGTAAGGTAGGGTGTTATCACGAAACATCCTATTCTACTATGACGGGTAAGAGCTCATTCTAATGTGCGTATAAAAGTGAAAAAAAAGTTAAAGACTTTGTTATCGTTGAATTTATACCCAGTATAAACCAAATGATATGCTGTAGGGATTATCCTACTGAGTGTGCGGGAAGACTTTGTGTGGAACGATTACTGCCTATACCTAGGATAGTCATTAAAATTATTCGAGAAGATACTTGTTTGAGAGGATTGTGGAGATTGAAAAGGGCTTGTCACACATACACCGAATCTATCTCTATGTTGGTATTACTTGCTATAGTTGTTGTATCTTCTGTTACGTGAGTTAGGGATCTATTTGGATTACACGTACAGTGAGCCGGTTTTGATTGTTTTGTTCGGGACGAACAAAAGTCTAAGTGTGGGGGAGTTGTTTACGGCTAATTTTGTGGTTTATATCGAGTTATTCCGTAACAATATCTTCCGTGTTTTAGTGATTTTTATAGAAAATCACTTGCTAAAAGGATAAATTTAGAGAATGGGTTGATAATTCAGTTAATTGCAAAATCGATCGTATTACGTGTTTTTATCGACGATTGTCTATCTATATATAGGCTTCTACATTTTGCATGCTTTTGATCGTCTTGTAGGCATGATTGCATGGCATGAAAGAGGATTAGATGATGTTACATTGATGATTTGCATGGAAGAGAAGGATAAAGGCAAGCAGACTGGCGTCCAATGCTCAGTTCAAAGCGGACGGACGTCCATGGAGGAAGACGAGCGTCCCCATGCAAGTTTCGAATATAGAGTCCTCAATTTCACTTGAATCAAGGCGTCAAGATTTTAAACTAAGCGTCCGTAAGGGATTTTTGATTCAGAGTTTGATGATTTTTAGTGGACGAACGTCCATTTTTGTATAGAACAGGCGTCTGACATGACTCGGCCCGATTCGAAGAATTTTGTGAAGACTGGACGGGCGTCCACCCTCTTGGACGGGCGTCCAAGGCCGACTTAACTCTAGCCGACCTAAAATCCTATAAATAGCAAACAGATGGAAACCCTAAAGATCATCATAATTCCAAATTGCACTTTTTAATAGAAGCGGCGAAATTGCAATTCATACCACATTATTCCACCGCACCAAAGCCTAATTAGAAGATGAATTCTTCCAATCCAATAATCATGTTCATCAACATGATTGTTGGCTAAACAATTCATGATGGGACAACAGATGAAGCCAACACAACACCATCACAACCAAGGGATTTTCGAGTAGCAATTGTTTAGTGAGTTTGAATTTTAATTTCTTTATCAATTGAATAGATTTGAATGTTTGTTTTATTAGATTGAGAAATCAATGAAACGCTTACTTGCTTTTGAATTTTAATGATAATTGGATTCATACATAGAACCATTCTTTTGATACGATTAGTAATAATTCAAGAAGTTGTTTATTATTGATTGGGTAGGAGATTCGGAGACGAACTCGTGATCATGTTCTTAAATTGTTAATTTTGTTTTACTTGAGAAAGAAAACGAAAGCTAAGGAAACTAGATCGAATTTAGGTTAGATCATACCAAGAAATATAATTCAATTCATGACTTGGTTGGGTGGTGGTTGTTTGGTGGATTCGTGTCATTCTACTGTTCTTTTAATTATTTGTTAAATCAATTCGTTCGTGTTAATTATACGATTAGTAGTTGTTAAGGGTGATTTTATACGTTTTATAAGGATATATTTTATGTCAATTTTCCCCACATGTGGATGTTTCTCATAGAAATCGAGCTTTATATTGAAATATTGAGTAAGTGGTGTTTTCGATGGTTAAATTGTGAAACGTAACGAATTATGGGCTTAAATGATGATTTTATATGATTTTGGAATTATGTTACGCATTGGTATGTTTTTCCTATTGTTGTAGATACTCATTGATGATGGAAGAGAGGATTTTAGAGAGCCAAATTCGTGATTGGAAAGAATCAATCAAGATTTATGGAAGATTAAAAGAGATAAGCAAAGAAATAAATCAAGATAAAGATGGAATTATCAATTTGATCGACACTGGACTGGCGTCCAAGGGAAGTGAACGAGCGTCCAAGTCAGGACGGGCGTTCAGAATATTGAACGAGCGTTCATAGGTCCGAGTAGAACGAGTCTCCGGATCGCTTTCAAACGAACGTCCACCTCGATCCGAATGCATTGCGGACGGGCGTCCAGTGTTCCAAACGGGCGCCCAAGGCCGTATTCAAAGAAAACCGACTTAGGTTCTCAGTAGCGACCGACTTAGTTTTATTATAAATAGCGGCAGCCCCAAACCCTAATGACACACATTATTCTGCGGCAAAAACACAGTAGCAGCAGCCCTTCTTGAGGAGTTCAAGGCCGGTCGCCCGAGCCTTGTGCTCGGGTGATCCGGGGTTAGATTAGATGTAGTTTTCTTCCGTTTTTCGATTCATGGATTCAATCATGTACCAAACTACGTGAGTTTATTTATTTAATTTATTCAGTCCTTATTCGTTTTTATGATCTTTAATTTATTTTGTATCTTTCTGTGATTATGATGATATTATGTGAATTAGATCGAGAGATAGTTTACTAATTGATGTTTACAACATACGGAAGTTGCGTAAACTAGATCACCATAGAAAGATAGGATTTTGACAAATTACGAAATCCATGACTGAACTGAATACAAACTTCACCACATATTGTCAGAAGAATGATACAAGACTGACCAATCAAGAAGCTCTAGTGTAGAATCTGTCACACCAAGTGGGACAGATTGCAGAACAAGTGTCAGCCCGTCCTCTGGGATGATTGCCAAGTAATACTGAGAAAAATCCGAAGGACGTGAATGCAATCATGACTAGAAGCGGAAAGGAACTGCCTGGACCTGTTATACCAACTATCCAGGTAGAATCAGAAAGCAGATAGCAGCAGAACGCAAGAATCTAAAGAAAAAGAGGGGCCGGTAACCCGGGACACTACTCCGGTAAACCAGGAGTCTGAAAATTCAGCAGACAATCAGGCAGAGCAGCAGCAGTTAGCAGGTAAGTTTTCACGAACTGTAACTATTAATTCTGCTATATTACCCTGTCCTTCTAGGAAATATAAGCCGAATAATGATGATGTGCGTTATAAAAAGTTTATCGAGATTTTTAAAAAGTTTCAAGTAAATATACCTATGGTAGAAGCTCTGGCTGGAATGCCAGAGTATGCGAAATTCTTGAAAGAAGAAATTTCTACCAAAAGGAAGTTGTTAGACCTTGAAACCATTTACCTGAACGAGGAATGCTCGGCAGTTTTGCAACGCAAACTGCCTCCCAAGTGTAAAGATCCTGGGAGCTTCCTCATACCGTGCACAATTTGAGGAGTATGCCTGAACAAAGCATTATGTGATCTTGGAGCCAGTGTAAATCTAATGCCACTCTTCATGAAAGAGTTGAATGAGACATTTATAACCCTTCAATTAGCAGATAGGTCTATGAAGCAACCATGTGGAGTGGTGGAGGATGTTTTGGTGAAAGTTGACAAGTTTGTATTCCCTGTAGACTTTGTGGTGCTAGACATGGAAGCTAACCACGATGTTCCATTGATCTTAGGAAGACCCTTCCTAGCCATAAGCAAAACATTGATAGATGTTCATAAGGGTGAGCTGATTCTCAGAGTGAATGAGGACAATGTAGTATTCAATGTGATGAATTCAATGAGATATGCTCAAGATGAAGGAGAAGCATGTTACATGCTAGATGCCATAGATGAACTTGTGATGGAATTATATCAGCAAGTGGCACTAGACCCTGAAGTAGGTGAGAATTTTCTCCTGAAGGAAGAGGAAAGCTATGAGGAAACCTGGCCTGGGTGTAGCGAAGGTCAAGTGCGAGCAATAGAACCTATATCTTCTATGGATTTAGGAGGAACCGTTCATAGACCTTCGTGGCACTAGTTCTTTGACCTACAATTGACTGGTAAGCTGCTAAGATCATCATTAGAGGAGCCACCAAGGAATTTAACATTAAAACATTTGCCATCTCACCTAAAGTACGTGTATTTACAAGAGGATACTCTCCCCCTTATAATTCCAACATCATTATCACCTTTAAAGGAGGAGAAACTTTTAAGAGTACTGAGAGTGCATAGGGGAGCGTTTGGGTGGATGATTGCAGATATTAGAGGAATAAGCCCATCAGTGTGCATGCATAAGATCTCTGTGGACCCTGAAAAGAAAGCGGTAGCACAGCCTCAAAGGGGTTGACGCCACAACTGAAGGATGTTGTTAAGGAAGAGATCATAAAGATGTTGGAGATGGGAATCATTTTCCCAATTGCAGACAGTGAATGGGTAAGCCCAATTCATGTGGTGCCCAAGAAAGGAGGATACATTGTCCAACCTAATGAGTTTGATGAGTTAATCCCTGTGAGACTAATTACTGGACATCGAGTTTGCATTGACTTCAAAAAACTGAATGATGCAACTCGTAAAGATCATTTTCCCTACCATTCATTGATCAAATGTTGGAAAGATTAAACGGTCATGTGTTTTATTGTTTCTTAGATGGATATTCTGGTTACTATTAGATCCATATTGCCCTCGAGGACCGGGAGAAAACAACTTTCACACGTCCTTATGGAACTTTTGCGTGCAATCCATGCCTTTTGGGTTATGTAATGCACCAGCAACATTCCAAAGGTGCATGATATCATTATTTGCGGTCATAGTGGAAGATTTTCTGGAGATTTTCATGGATGATTTCTCTGTATTTGGAGATAGCATTGATAAATGATTCGACAATTTGAGTAAAGTGCTAAAGAGATGTGAAGAGACCAACCTTGTACTAAACTGGGAAAAATGCCATTTCATGGTTACAATTTGAATAGTGTTGGGTCATAGGATTTCAATGAAGGGAATGGAAGTTGATAGAGCAAAGATAGAGGTAGAGAAGTTACCCCCTCCAACGAACTTAAAGACGTTGCAAGCCTTCTTGGCCACGCCGGATTTTGTAGGAGGTTTATTAAGGACTTCTCTAAAGTTTCTAAACCTTTGATGGAATTACTTGCGAAGGATGTACCTTTCATGTTTGGAGAAGAGTGCAAGAAAGCATTTAACACATTAAAGAAAATGCTTATATCCGCCCCAATTCTGGTAGCACCATATTGGAATAAACCTTTTGAGTTGATGTGTGATGCAAGCGACACGGAAGTTGAAGCAGCCCTGGGACAAAGGGAGGATAAAATATTTAAGCCTATTTATTATGCCACTCGTACCCTTAAGAGTGACCAGAGGAATTATGCGAATACGGAGAAGGAATTCCTAGCTGTCATATTTGCGTTTGACAAGTTTCGTCCTTATCTGATAGGATCGAAAGTCACGGTATTCATTGACCATGCAGCTTTGAAATACCTTATAACCAAGTAAGACTCCAAGACAAGATTGTTAAGATGGATTCTACTCTTACAAGAGTTTGATGTTGAGATTAAAGATAAAAAGGGATCTGAGAACCAGGTGGCTGATCACCTGTCGAGATTAACTTTGCTGGAAGAAGAGCAACCGACTGAGATCAAGGAAAGTTTTCCTGATGAACAACTTTTTTCCGTCTCAGTGGTAGCTCGGGTGGAATCTCAGACCCGATATCATACATCAAGAGTGGGCAATGTATACCTTTGGTTTGCTAACATTGTGAATTATCTAGCAGGAAAGTACTTACCACCAGAATTCAATAATGCAGATAAGAATAAATTCCTCACATATCTGAAGAATTATCATTGGGACGATCCCTACCTATACAAATTGTGCCCTGATGCCATTCTTAGGAGATGCATCCACGATGATGAGATTCCAAGTATTTTGCACATGTATCATGCTAGAGAAGCTGGAGGTCACTATGGACCAAACAAGACAACAACAAAGGTACTGCGGTGTGGATTCTATTGGCCGACAATTCATAAATCGGCTTATGAGTTTACAAGATCCTTTCATTCCTGTCAAATGACTGGTAATATTTCTAAGCGAAACAAAATGCCACTACAGAGTATCTTAGAAGTGGAAGTATTCGATGTTTTGGGAATTGATTTCGTTGGGCATTCACATCGTCAGAATCAAATCGTTACATCCTGGTAGCAGTTGATTATGTTTCAAAATGGGTGGAAGCAGTGTTCTTAGATCTAAACGAGTTAGATCTACGCGCAGCGGATGGATCACGACTTATACATCACAATACACAATTAAAGGACTTAAACTTCTACAAGGGGGTTAAGATCATGTTACCGATAGTAGGAAGAGAAGCCAAGATCTTCCGATGTGTTCTCCAAACGGCGGTTGGTGGACACCCTTCTTGATACACGAACCTCCTTGATATGCAACACCAAGAAAAACTTGGAGTTTTTCTTCTTCTAAAAACCCAAGACAAGAAAACTAACTTTTTCTCTCTTTTATTTGATGGTGGTCGAAATTTTCTTAGTGTAATTTACACTTGGAATAACTCTCCTTTTATAGGAGAGTAAATCCTTGGTCTCCAAGTTTTAATTAATTAAATAATTAATTAATTAAACAAAATAAAAAGATATTTTCCTTAATGTATAATTGTGACATATTATTGACCAATAGGAAACCGAATAACATGTCATACAACCAATCACATAACAAGAATATTTTTTATTTTCCACAACACAAGAAAATTAATTCTTGTGCTAATTGAGACCATAATGGCGCCACCCCTAGGGTTTAAAAGCCCACACAAAATGTCTTTTATGTGTATTATATTATTTAGCCCAACTAAATAATATTCATGCATATCAATTAATTGGCCCAGCCGATTAATTATTTCTGAGGCCCAAATAACAAGATCATTAGTCTGAATTACAGAAGCCACATCGGGGACCATGGACCTATAACCAGTAGCTCCAATAATTAATTACTCATCGAATGTAATAAGTACATTAATTATTAATTCCGGATTACGCCACCATAAACCCGAATCAACTCTACCGATTATAGATGTATACTTATACTCAACCCATAGAGTGAATAAGCGTCCATTGATATAATCACTACATACGGATTAACCCTCCATAGATCGTCCATTCTCGAGGTGGGAAGTCTCCGTGAACCCGACTCGAAATATCTTATCCTTATTTACCATTAACCCCTCGATGATTAATTAGTTCACATATCCGACTAGTGATCAATTAGTCTAATATGAACTCCCGGGATCGATCACTTTCTTAAGGCTAACAAATAAGGGATTTGTCTCTCTACTTCCCCGCAGAAAGGAATGGATTCCATGTCTGTGAAAATCGAACTACTCACTCATACGGAGATAGTGCCAATGAGAAGTGGCTTGGAACACATATTTAAGTGAACCGTAACTAACACATCAAACACTACCCCGGGACAAGCAGCACCCTGTGATCACCTAAGGATTAAGGTTGATCCATATATGATCATCTAATTATTTAATAAGATTCCTCGATTACGGAATTATATCGAAAATTCGATTAAATCGGTCCATCTCCTATATGAATGCCATCATATATAAATGCCCCACGTAGGTACCTCTACCGACAAATCCGGATAAGACTATCACACCCTAAGGTGTTCTGGGCGCATTATTGGTGTTTTAATCAAAAGACCCTAAACTCTGATTAAGTTCACCACGGACTAACAGTTTAAGCATATCTCCACTAACTCAATCCTCACGTGTAATCCATACACTGAGTTAAGTGGTTACATACAGATATACTTAGGGTTTGCAGCAGTGTATTACTTTACAAGCACAAAGCAAGTAATAAGGTGAGATAAATTCTGTCATTCATTATTAAAAACAATTACACAAATTGTCTTTCGGGCACTACACCTAACAGCTTCAACTACTAATGATTCCAGGGTTGTCCTGAGATTTCTTAAGATAAACATTTTGACGAGGTTTGGTGTGCCCAGAGCCATAATTAGTGACGGAGGGAGTCATTTCTGCAATAGGTTGTTTGAGAAGTTAATGATGAGATATGGGGTTAGACATAAGATTGCAGCAGCATATCACCCCCAAATGAGTGGACAAGTAGAAGTCACAAACAGAGAGATTAAGAGGATTTTAGAGAAGACTGTGAATCCCACGAGGAAAGATTGGTCTTTGAAATTAGATGACGCTCTTTAGGCGTACAGAACAGCTTATAGGACCACAATTGGGATGTCACCATATATGATAGTGTTTGGAAAAGCATGTCATTTACCGGTAGAACTCGAGCACCGAGCGCTGTGGGCTACGAGGTTTCTGAACATGGATTAGGATTTAGCCGGTGAAAAGAGAATGCTAGAGTTGAATAGATTGGAAGAGTTTAGACTTCAAGCATATGAGAATGCAAGGATTTACAAGGAAAGAACGAAACACCTACACGATAAGAAGATTCTGAACCGTACATTTCAAGAGGGAGATAAAGTGTTGGTGTACAACTCGCGTCTTCGTCTCTTTCCTGGGAAGTTGAAGTCTAGATGGTATGGACCACATGTAGACACGAAAGTCTACAATTCAGGTGCGTGTGAAGTTAGACATGACCACTCTGGGCAAACTTTCACAGTTAACGGCCACAGGCTGAAACATTACCTAGAGCACAAGTATAACCCTAAATTGGAAGTCTTTACACTGGAAGAGCCTGAATAAGAATGAAGGAGCCCTATTAGTACAGTCGAGCTGACGACTATAAACTCAGAACTTTTTCTAAACAATTATTTTTTGCTTTTGTTTTTTTTTATATTTTGAGTCAATAAAGTAGCATGACGATCGCAAGGTTTTTTTCATCACATATATCTTCAGTCATTTAACTAGAGATATATGTGGTTTTTTCCTTCACGATTCTCATGTGATACCCTCATAAAAGTTTTCGCGTCTTGCTTAGGCCGATAACATAATAAAGTGGCTTCAACAGTTTTTGCGCATTCTGCTGGTATGCACAATTACCGCCACCTTATTTTATTTTTGCCCTTCGCATGTTACTCACAGTTTTCGGAAGCATTTGGAAAGCAAGTAAAAACTTGGAAGAGGAATAACCTAGGAGCTAATGATTCTACTCCGGGATTCGTTTTGACTCAGCCAACATTTCCAGAGCTAAGTACTTTTCCTTTTCTTTATTATTAGTCATTGGGGACAATGTCTATAATAGGTGGGGGGTAGGTGTCTTAGCTGGATAATCGGAAAAGGGAATATTTTTGAAATTTTAACACTATTTTTAGCTTGCTTATTGCACATTTTCGAGTAAGGAATCAGTAGAAAAGGAGCCCAAATTCAATTTGAAGTGAGCTATAGCATATTCAATTTAGTATGGAAGAACGAGCATATGTTGTGTTGCGTGAAGTAGTAACTTATTAATTATTATTCTATCATTGCAATCAATACATGAGCACATAATCTGAGTGAGAAGTGTTTAACAGTATATGATGAATTGTTTTAACCGGAAATCATTATTTTGTCTGTCTGATATACTTTAACAAATTGTTGTAAGATAAGGTAAGCAACTTGGATGACGAAATGTATCCTGGACAAACGGACTTGTGAGAGAAAGATAAAAAGTGAGGAAATTTGCAAGAAAAAAGAATATGAAAAAAAAAATGCAATAAAGGCAGTGAGGGAAGCTAACTCATGTAAAAAGGGCACGACCCTCGCATCAAAAGAAACAAACGAGGACTTAAGAGCGATGCTCAGTCCCCAAGTCCGCCCGACCCAATTACGGTACCATGTTGTGTAACCAAGTCTGAAAGCAAGATGAGCGAGTGATCGCGTGCAAGGCACTTACTAGCAATAGGACTAGGTCTATCGTAGTAGAGTACTGGCAAATCAAGGTCGATCCCACTGAGACTTGTAAGAACATCTAATTATCAAGATTGATCTTGTCACGATAACGGTCTACGACCAACTATAATATAGACAGTAGTAAAATTTGGTAACAATCAACTAGCAAGATTATGCAAGTTGAACAAAGCAAACTAGAGTTTCTAAGGTATTAGTTTAATTATGAGTAATTAGTTATTCCCCCCACACATGCAACAATCCTCCCCATTGGTGAATTTATTCATTGTTCAGCTATGGGTACAACTCTTAACCCTATCTACTCCGACAATGGCAGTAGACAATCTATACGCAAGCTACCCTCCTTAATTGGTCCGTAATTGCCCATACGCATAAAGAACTATATCTATCGATATTGAGCGCTAACTCATACCGCAAACCCACCTAGACAGCTGTCGACATTGACCAGCACGTTCATATGGTCCATTGAAGATAATGTCCTAATTAACACTTCACTAACAGTCCTTCATGTTAATTTACAATAACATGCAAATAGTTGATCAGGCTGAAAACATGTAAATTAAATCTATCGATCAACGTAGCTGGCGCCGATTATCATGAATTAGTAATTTACAGCGATATAGCCCGTCACAGATCTGAAGAACGCAACTACTATTCCATGATTTCTTCACCAAAGAATCAGATCTATAACACATGGGGTAAAATAAACTAACTACAACATAATTAAACTAAATAAGGAATTAAAACATACTAGTGGAATAGAAAAATGATAGATCTACATCTTGGAAAAGACAGAAAATCATACCCTCGAAGACGAGCGTAGATCTCCCTCGGATCTCTCCCTAGGCGGCGACTCCGTCGTCTCTCCGACCAGAACTCATAAAATAAATAAAATAAAGAACTAAGAACTTTTTATTGCATAATATTTGTCTTGAAAATTGTACACTTGTGTTCTGAGGCGAAGCCTCTTATTTATAGTTATCTAAACCGACTTAGGAACTACTAGTTCGACCCCTCATCCAAGAAAACATGTTTTGGAAGGATCTCGACCCTCGGTAAGTCGGCACCGACCCTCGGCTTACCGGGGATACTTTCATCCTTTTTCTTCAGCCGAATTAACTTGGATGCTTCTAGAATACCCTAGGCCCATTCCTTTAGACCAGTCCACTCCAGATTCATCCATCATGCTTAGCCCAATACTTCGTATCCTGAAAATCATCAAATAATACATGAAATAATATCGAAATAGGGAAAATAAACACTAAGTGTAGATTTCTCGACTCACGAACCCGATATATGATATTCAGCTCAAATGGTTCATATTTATAGGTCAAAACAACTATTTTTAGCTCATAATGGATAGAATATTGATGCCGTAGGATAGACTATTTTAACCGTCATCAGCGAGTGTATGTGCAAGCAAGTTAAGATTGTGTGGTTAGTACAACTTGATTCTTCTCATGAATCAATATCACGACTGATTCATCACACGACACATTGATGCGTGGTAAGTAGTGATTAATGGGGAGCTTATGGATTGTGGTTTGATGTATCTTTCAGCCGGAAATATTTATTGAATATGTGGTAGTTGATGGAGATTGTTCTTGGAGGTACATTCCGCCTTGATACTCTGCTCGCGGACGCGCAGAAGGCTAGTGGGGGTAGTTGATGACAGTTAAAATAGTCTATCCTATGGCATCAATATTTTATCCATTATGAGCTAAAAATAGTTGTTTCGACCTATAAATATGAACCAATTGAGTTGATTAGTGTTCGGTAAAAACTAGTTCTAAAATTTATAAACCGAAACACCCCAAGTATAAGGTTCGTAGTATATGGTGTTTACGGGTCGTCCTAAGGGAGTCGAATGTTTATCGGATTAAGGTGCGCTTATTATATTTACTATGTCACGAATTATTATCTCAAACTAGGTTTATACTATCTATAATATAAAAGCGAAGAACAAGGGTAAAATCACGAAAATGAAAAACTTAGAATCGACGGGCGCCCACCAAGGGGTGGACGGGCGCCTCGATAACACTGTTGAAACAAAATATGCGTAAAAACAAAGATGTAAAAACTAGGGTTTTAGAAAAAACAACTAAACGAAGCAATCAAAGTCGATACGAACGATTTGGTTTATCAAATAATTAAAAGGAACGGCAGGGCAACGGGAATCCACCAATCAACCAACCCAACCCCAACTAGATGGCAAGTTAAAGATACGATTTTTAGTAATGATCTATCACGAATTCGATTAAATTCCTTTAAACAAATTCTAGGGTTTCGTTTTCTTTTTCAAGCAAAACTAAACGGCATGCAAAACAAGATCATTAGATTGTCTCCAAAACTCTACTCAATTAATCATAAACGATCTCTCGAATTACAACTAATTGCATCAATTGAAATAAATCAAAGCTTGAACAATATTCTCATATAAATTCAAAGCATAAAAGTAGTTTTATCAATCTTTTGATTCAAACAAAACGTAGACAATATAAAACGATATTCAATTGACGAAAACCGTAACTTAACTCACTAAAATACAAAGAAAATCTCTAGTTGGTGTTGATGTTGATCGGTTTCATCCGTTGTCCCACCGCTGATTAGTGCTTAGCCAACAATCATGTTGGTGATCATGATTGTTGGGATGGAAGAGTTCATCTTCTTGTTTTCTCTATAGGATATCGCGGTCGCTAGGGTTTGTTATGAGTGAATAATGCGTATGAGATGTCTCCTAGGTTTAATGCACGCCGCTATTTATAGAATTTTAAGGCGGCTAGGGTTAAGTCGGCCTTGAACGCCCGTCCAAGGTAATGAACGCCAGTCCAAAGTGCAAAACTTATTTGAGTCGGGCCGAGCCGGGTTGGGCGACGTTCTATGCAAAATTGGGCAAAATCGACGCCGATTCATCGAAAATCAAACATCCTCGAATCAAAATTCTTCCAAAGGACGCCATCCACTATTCGACGCCCGCCCAGTGAGACGGAACATCAAACGCTGTTCAAACTTTGCCGGACGCTTAGTTCATGCCTCTCGACGCCATCCAAAGATGCCTTCAAATTCGACCTTTCATCTTTATCTCTTTATTCTTCACTCCCACTCTTCAAAGCACGATTAAACACCTCAAATCAACTTTTTCTCCGCCGCAATTAACATCTGCACGTCATTGAAAACATACCAAAGTGTAACACAACTCAAACCAACATAAAATCATCATTTTGAGCACGTAATTGGAACGTTTTACACTTTTTATAACTTTAAGACCATTTCTTCCATTCGTTCATTTAATACGTAATTTTCTATAAAGATTACTAAAACACGGGGATTATTGTTATGAAATATTGCAATATAAATCATAAAATTCACCGAGAACAACTCCCCCACACTTAGCTTTTTGTTCGTCCCGAACAAAACAATCAAAACTAGCTCACTTTAAATGTAATCCACATAGATCCCTAACTCACGTAACAAAAGATACAACAACTGTAGCAAGTAATACCATCATAGAGATAGATTCGATGTGTGTGTGTCAAGCCCTTTTCAATCTTCACAATCCTCTCAAACAAGTATCTTCTCGAATAATTTTAATGACTATCCTAGGTATAGGCAGTAATCGTTCCACACAAAGTCTTCCCGCGCACTCAGTAGGATAATCCCTACAGCATATCATTCGGTTTATACTGGGTATAAGTTCAACGATAATAAAGTCTTTAACTTTTTTTCTTCACTTTCTTTTTTTCTTCTTTGACGCACATCAAGATGAGCTCTTACCCGTCATGGTAGAATAGGATGTTTCGGGATAACACCCTACCTTACTCAAATCATAGGGTAGCTTTTCCTGACTGTCGTGAGCTCTTAGTCATCATAGTGGTATAGGACATTTCGAGATAATGCCCTACCGCACTCCAATCATCGACCAGCTTCCGACACACCCAATAATTCTTCATATTTTTTCAACTTTTTCATTCCAAAAACATTAGTTACGTTTCACTTATCACATTCAAACCTTCAGATATTCACAGTGCACGTTCTGAACTTAGGTGTTACTTCACTGTTACTATTAAGAACAAATCTCTCTAAGACAAATCACTAAAATAGTGAAAGGATACAGTTCAAAAAATTTTGCTTCAATATCAAAGGCTTTCGTGAGTGTGAAATGAATACTATCTCAAATCAGTAAAAACATGCTATAATTATCTCTCAAAGTCACATAAAATCATTGTCAGGAAACTACAACTAGCAAGCCTTTGTTTCAATTACATGCTCAAGATTTACAATTATCCAAGTGTACTTTGAAATTTTAAAATTGTCACATTTACTCATTTTCAGAAGTATAGCATGATAACATACCCAATTTAGACACCCCCCACACTTAAATCACATTATGTCCTCAGAATGTGCAAATAAAAATAAAGAATACTTAGCTGGTTCCAAAGATGGTTGGCGGGCAGTAGATTGGCAGTGGTCAGGCCGGAGCATGAATAAACCGCTGCACTCGTATCAGGAACAGACAACACTAAAAGTGATAACTGGCAAAGACCGCGCAAAAATATCTGCAACACTCGACATAGCATATAATCTCGGGGTATACGGGGTATATGAGTAAACATGTATACACAGAAAACAACCACAAATAGGACAGGGATAACCAACACACAAATCACCAAGGTTTTATTCCTAATGCCCTAAAAACTTAACTAAAAAGTATAACGTAAAAGACTAGGTTGCCTCCTAGAGCGCTTTTTTATGTCATTAGCTTGATGAGTAAACCAAGTCAACCTGGATCGTGCCACTTGGGTTTAAGGCTAACCACTTCTCTGTCGACTCGTAATGACTAGAACGGAAATGGTTTTCGCCACAACAATAAGTCAAGTCTTGCGAAGATCATGAAATTTTTCTCTCGGACAACACCGACTCTTTTCTTCTTGTTCTTGTTTCTCGATGCGGTGAGGTATGCTAATGTGCTCAGGAGCATCGGCGAAGGATCTGCAAGGATAGGGGTGAGAATGTCATCATCCACTCCAAAGAAGTCGGATGGAATCTCTTCACAAATAAACGACTCAACCGCTTTCATTTCTCCTTTGAAAGTATAGTATTTCGTGGCTTTTCCTTGGGTTGCCCAAAGTACTTCTTAATCCTGTGACCATTGACTTTGAACGGTTGATCGCCGCATTTTCTTTCAACGTAATGGCTCCACCAGATGAACATCAAGAATCTCAAAGGGCTGGACCACCTAGATTTAAGCTTACCAAAAAAAAGATGGAGTCTCGTGTTATACAACAAAAGCCATGTCTCCCACTTTGAATTCCCGATCCGTAATCTTAGCATCGTGGAGTGCCTTCGTTCTTTCCTTGCTCGCCATTTGCTCTCGTAGGCCCCGAGTCCGAATTCATCGAGCTCATGTAGTTGCAGTAATCTTTTCTCCCCACAAAGTTGGCTATCGGGTTTAAGAATTTAATAGCCCAAGAAGCTCTGTGCTCCATTTGACCGGTAGATGGCAAGCCTTGCCATAGACCATTTGGAAGGTTGACGTACCCATAGGGGTCTTGAACGCAGATGCGATAAGCCCAAAGTCGTCGTCCAACTTCGACTCAGGGCTGGATCTATTGAATTCACCGCTTTTCTCAAGATCCGCTTAAGGCTCCGGTTGCTTACCTCGACTTGGCCACTGGTTTGGGGATGGTATGGTGTACCAATTTTATGCTTGACACCATATCTCTCAAGAATTTTATCCAAAGGTGCATTACAATCGAACCTTCATCACTGATAAGGGCTCTAGGACAGCCAAATCTAGTAAAGATATTCTTTTGCAAGAATTTCTTTACAACTTTGTGATCATTGGTTTGGGTGGCTATGGCCTCTACCCACTTGGATACGTAGTCTACACAGACGAGAATATATTTGTTAGAGCATGATGATGGGAATGGTCCCATAAAATCAATACCCTGACGTCAAAACTTCACATTCCAAGATAGGCCTCAAAGGCATCTCCATCCTATTACCGAGTCTCCTACCCTTTGGCATCTATCACGCCTTCTTGCAAAAGGCTTCAACATCTTTAAACAAGGTAGGCCAAGAAAAACCGGCTTTGAAGGATTTTTGTGACTGCCTTAGGTGCTCCGTAGTGTCCACCAAATGGGACCACTATGACATTGCTCCGAGATATCCAATTGTGCATGCTCCGAACGCACCTTCTAAGCAACCCGCCCTGCGGACTTTAAATGAGATAAGGATCCTCCCATACGAGATACTTTAAGTCATTGAAAAATTTCTTATTCTCCCGATACGTCATATCTTCTAAATGCCCACCGCTAAGTAGTTAACGTAATCGATACCACACCTTAATCAGATCAAGCTTCATCAATTGCTCACTCGGAAAGTCAATGCCTATCTCCTTAAGGACTTCGCCACCCTCATTCACTAGGCGAGATAAGTGGTCATCTACAACATTATCATTACCCTTCTTGTCCTTAATTTCAAGGTCAAATTCTGTAGTATCGTAATCCATCCGAGTAACCTTGGTTTAGTGTCCGCTTTTCCCATAAGGTAGCGTAGTCTTCGTGATCCGTCCACACCACCACTTTGGACCCTAAAAGATAACTCAATTTGTCAATAGCAAAACGATCGCCAAGAATTCCTTCTCGGTAGTGGCGTAATTGCATTGAGCCGGGTTCAAAGTGCGGCTAGCATAGTAAATCGGCTCGAACTTTTTATCAATTCTTCGCCTTAGAATCGCGCCATCACAGTAGTTAGAGGCATCGCACATTAATTCAAAAGGTTGAGTCCACCGGGCGCGATTAAAATGGGGGCATTGGTTAGCTTATCCTTTAAGCTATTAAAAGCTTTCTTACACCCATCATCAAACAAGAACTCCACTTCCTCTTTTTCAAAGAGTTGGATAACGGCTTTGCTATCGTCGAAAAGTCTTTAATGAAACGCCGATAAAAGCCCACATGTCCCAGAAATCCTCGTACCTCCTTCACTGTCTTCGGGTACGACATTTTCTCGATGGCTTCTACCTTAGTCTTATCCACCTGAATACCATCACTGGACACCTTGTGTCCCAAAACAATCCCTTCCTCGACTAGAAAATGGCACTTCTCCCAGTTAAGCACCAGATTTTTCTCAACACAACGTTGGAGTACCATATCTAGATTCTTTAAAATTTCATCAAAACTGTCGCCATAGACTGAGAAATCATCCATGAAGACTTCCATACATTTCTCCACTATTCCATCAAAAATGGCCAACATGCACTGTTGAAATGTAGCTGGTGCATTACACAAACCGAAAGGCATTCTGCGAAAAGCAAAAGTGCCAGATGGACATGTAAACGTGGTCTTCTCTTGGTCATTAGGGTCAATGGCTATCTGGAAGTAGCCAGTAATATCCATCGAGGAAACAATAGTACTTATGACCACTCGCCTTTCTAGAAGTTGGTCAATGAAGGCGGCAGGGGAAATGATCCTTAGCGGTGACTTCATTTAACTCTGCGATAATCAATGCAAACTCTATAGCCAAATACAAGGCGTAAGGCAACTTCTTCCCCTTTTCGCTCTTCTCTCCACAAGAATGCCTCCTTCTTTGGCACAACTTGAGTAGGGCTGACCCAATCACTATCGGCGATGGCGTAGATAATCCCCATATCGAGCCATTTGATGATCTCCTTTTTGACAACCTCCTGCATATGCGGATTTAGCCTCGCTTTGAGGTTGTCTCGACCTTTTTCGCTCCTTCCTCCGCTCAATCTTATGCATGCACACGCCTGGCTGATTCCTCCGATATCGCCCACTTGCCATCCGAACGCGAGGATATGTTTCTCAAGCACTTTGATTAATTCTCGCTTGCTCGGCTCGAGTTTTGACGAAATTATCAAGGGCGACTTATCACCGCCTTTAAGGAAGATGTATTTTAGGTGTTTGCGGAAGTGGTTTCAACTCTAAGTCACAGGTGGTTGCTCGATACTAGATTTCAATGGACCACCTTTCTCCTTGTGAGCTTGGACCGGTTGGTGAAAAACACCTCATCTTCCTCGAGGTGTAACCCCGAAAGGTATTGAATGACATCATCTAAAGAGTCTTCCCCGTCACCTTCCGCTTTTTCTTTCTTATGCTTAACCATCTTCTTAAGTTCTTCTTCTTCAAGCTCTTCTCGCAAGTTGCTCCCAATCATCCAACTCCCAATGAGTAGTTTCTTTCCGTAAATCTATTTCGTCCCCAACTACCCATTAAAACTTCCTCCTCTCATGAGGTTAAAGTCTGCCTGGTTGAGCTCCTTCAAATCATCGCCGCTCATCCTGGAATGTCCTGCATTTTCTGCTCACTCATTGGCTCAAGATGCATAAGTTGTTGAGTTATAACATCCAGGCTCCTATCTCCGTGAGCTCTTCCTCGGCCGTTCATCTCCATAAATTGCTTCAATGAATGAAATCTCCTAGCTCAAAGCTTCCAGCAGGACTTTTTTCCTTGCTCGAGGTGACGGAGGTGTCCTCTACTCTCGTGAGTGATTTGGCCATTTTGAAGTCAATGGTGGAGGCGAAGTGTTTAAGAAAGGCCGGCCCGAGATCGTGGGCATCTCCTTGTCGATCGGTAATCCAAGATGACCCGGTCGATTGGAAAAACTAGATGTTTAACATGGATAAGGGCGTTGTTAACACAACCAGGCTAAACGGCTAGATCGGTCCACCAACCAAGAGAGACGAGACGCTCCTTTAGCCTTTTGTCCAACCCGAGACTCTTGCAGACGTTCAATGGCATCACATTGACAGAGGCCCCTGAATCGCATAAAACATTGTGGAACGTGTGGCCTTCGATCATGCAAGAGATTGAAGGTCGTCCGGGGTCACCTCGCTTGATTGCAACGCTTTGTGAAACCGTTGAACATTCTTCTCTTAGCACCTCTTCCGCCATTCCCTTTAGCTTCTTCTTACTTCCACAGGCATCCTTAAGATACTTAGAGCACTTAGGCAGCTCTGTTAATACCTCAGCAAGTGGCATAGTCACCATAGTATCTCTAAGCATCCTTCTCACTCCGTCATACTGTTTGTCAGAGTTCGAGACATTCTCTCTTT
Organism: Gentiana macrophylla; assembly: GCA_026214975.1. Classification (NCBI taxonomy): domain Eukaryota; kingdom Viridiplantae; phylum Streptophyta; class Magnoliopsida; order Gentianales; family Gentianaceae; genus Gentiana; species Gentiana macrophylla. The sequence goes on from CM047806.1 coordinate 54,149,655, forward strand.
TCTTTGCCGGATAAGGAAGGGTTTTCGAATGGTTGACTGTAATTTGACTTTTAATGGCTTCGTCCTCCTTATCCTTCCATCCGACAAACTTCTCGCTTTTCTTTTAGTCGTGGGTTCAACTACTCGACTTCTCTTCTCAACATCCTCATCACTATCCCCGAAAAATCATTATCACTCACCTCTTCCTCACTGCTGCTTTCTTTGGCATTTTTATCTGCTTACCCCATCCTCGAACTTATGGCGTCGGGAGGGGCTACTGCTTCCGACATCTTTTCGGGTCCAAATTGCCTTACCGCTTCGAGGGTGACTGCATTCAACTCCTCCTCTCCATACTCCCACCGAGGTGTGATGGCGGTGCAAGCATTGATATCTCGCCTTAGGGTTTTTATCTCAGATAACTAGGCGATCTTCCTTGAGGTCTGCTTGCTTGTTGATCAGCCATCTGACCAATCTGTCTCTCCATCATTTTTTGACCGGTGGCTAGTGTTTTCACCATGTCTACTAGCTCATCGAATTTCTTCTGAGAGACATAGGTGGGCTTGTTGATTTTGCGTTTGAGCCCAGTTACCTTGGGGTCTTTGGTTATTGGATGCACCAGCGGTGTATAATAACTATTTCGCGGATTTCCTAAAAGTTGCGGTTTTGAGTTTGACTCGATTGACCGTAATTTTGACCAAGCCTCTGAAAGGTTGACTCTGGTTCTCCATGGCTTGTACTTCCTTATTCATCACATTCCCGGCCTGTATGCCCGAGTGATTCACATCTGCTGGCCCTTCTTGCTGCTTCATTTGCATGTTGGCTAGTTGTTTGTTCATTATTTCCATTTGAGCAACTAGCGCCTTGTCTCCGAGTTACTTTCAGACCTCCTTTTTTGCTTCCACTAACATGGGTCTTCTTTTGAGTAGCCTACATGTTATTCTTAGCTATTGTTTCTCGCTACCACAGAGTGCGACATCATCTCCTCCTCCTAAAAGCGATCCATGAGTCATGTGAGTCTAAGTAATCTCTATTGGGTTGAGTAACACCCTGATAGAATAATTCTAGAAGTTCATGTCGAGTGTATCCATGGTTAGGGCATTTCCTCATTAACAAATTCAACCTCTCCCAGGCCTTTCCCACACTCTCTCCTTCTAGTTGCTCGAAGGTAGCTATATCTCTTTTACGGTCCATTATCGTTCCAGGTGAAACGAATTTCAGAGCAAAGGCTCTTTTAACATCAGCCCAGTTATTAAGAGAGTGATGGGGTAAGGACTTAAACCATCGATTTGCTTCACCCCTCAAAGCAAACGGGAAAAGTTTCAATTTAACAACTTCTGTAGGAACGCCAGGGTAGTGACCTGCTTCACAGATTTGCACGAAAGTAGACAAGAAGTCGTGTGGGTCTTCTGCAGCAGTGCCATGGAATGAACTATTTTAGACCATCCCCACAACTCCATTCTTAAGATCAAAATGCATTCCTCCCATCTCTGGAGGCCGAATTGGTCTATGCCCTTCCAAGAAGTCTTGATCAAGATAAGGCGCGTAAAGGGTCTTCTTTGCCAACAACAATGCAAATTACTGGAGTCGTTGTTGTTGAACAACTATCTGCGGTTGTTCTTGCATCTCACGGTTTATCCAGGCTTGTCTTTATTCTTTGGTTCTGCAACATTTGCATCGAATTTGGTTTAACTGAAAGCGGGATCTTGGTTATTATTCCCTTGGTTCTCCGGTTCGTCATCGCTAGAACCGTGTTGGCTCATATTGTCGGGATTTTGAAATAATCTTCTTCGACAATGTCTCGCTCAGTTCGGGTTAAAGATAAGATGTCCTTCTTACTCCTGGTTTGCATAAACCGTAGAAGCGAGAATAGGAAGAAATCAACCCTAGGGTTGATGAGAGGAATGTAGAGATGAGTAGAGGCTCGAGGGTTTAGAAAGAGAGAAGAGACCGAAAAGTGAAATTTTGAGATCGAACTAGCGTTCGAGTGTAAGTGGGCGCTAGTTCGAGAGGATTCGAGAAGTGAACGCTGTTTCGAGCAATCGAATCAAGGCGTTCGTAAGACAGATGAGGCGGATCGGGCGTTCAAGATGGGTGAACGCTTTCGTTCGAGATGGTTTTTATTATTTTATTTTATTTTTTTATTTTTTATTTATTTTTTATCAAAGCTAGAAAAGATAAAGAAACAGAAACAGGAAAAGAAACCTACCTACGAAAAACTTAAAATAGGAAAAACACTAAGACGGTAAAAAAAAACGTGTTGAAATCTTCTAGGGCCAAAATGGACGGGAAAACAGTGGATTTTGACCTCGAAAACGGCACTGAACAGCCTAAGGCCATTCAACACGTCGTCGGCGTCGGAACGAGCTTTCCGAATTGGGGTCCTGCGCACCAAACGGACACTCGAGCCGAAAGTTACGGCCAAAATACTACCGCGTGCTAAAAGCGATCCCTTTTGACACAGAAAACGGTCCTAAGTAGAATCCGACAACCGTTACCGACTCCCCGGCAACGGCGCCAAAAACTTGTTCGGTAAAAACTAGTTCTAAAATTTATAAACCGAAACACCCCAAGTATAAGGTTCGTAGTATAGGGTGTTTACGGGTCGTCCTAAGGGAGTCGAATGTTTATTGGATTAAGGTGCAGTTATTATATTTACTATGTCACGAATTATTATCTCAAACTAGGGTTTATACTATCTATAATATAAAAACGAAGAACAATGGGTAAAATCATAGAAAACAGAAAAACTTAGAACTGGACGGGCGTCCACCAAGGGTGGACGGGCGTCTGATAACACTGTTGGAACAGTAAAATATGCGAAAAAACAAGATGTAAAAACTAGGGTTTTAGAAAAACAACTAAATGAAGCAATCAAAGTCGATACGAACGATTTGGTTTATCAAATAATTAAAAGGAACGGCAGGGCAATGGGAATCCACCAATCAACCAACCCAACCCCAACTAGATGGCAAGTTAAAGATACGATTTTTAGTAATGATCTATCACGAATTCGATTAAATTCCTTTAAACAAATTCTAGGTTTCGCTTTTTCAAGCAAAACTAAACGGCATGCAAAACAAGATCATTAGATCGTCTCCAAAACTCTACTCAATTAATCATAAACGATCTCTCGAATTACAACTAATTGCATCAATTGAAATAAATCAAAGCTTGAACAATATTCTCATATAAATTCAAAGCATAAAAGTAGTTTTATCAATCTTTTGATTCAAACAAAACGTAGACAATATAAAACGATATTCAATTGACGAAAAACCGTAACTTAACTCACTAAAAATACAGCAGAAATCTCTCTAGTTGGTGTTGATGTTGATCGGTTTCATCCGTTGTCCCACCGCGAATTGCTTAGCCAACTATCATGTTGGTGATCATGATTGTTGGGATGGAAGAGTTCATCTTCTTGTTTTCTCTATAGGATATGCGGCTGCTAGGGTTTGTTATGAGTGAATAATGCGTATGAGATGTCTCCTAGGGTTTAATACACGCTGCTATTTATAGAATTTTAAGGCGGCTAGGGTTAAGTCGGCCTTGAACGCCCGTCCAAGGTAATGGACGCCAGTCCAAAGTGCAAAACTTATTTGAGTCGGGCCGAGCTGGGGTTGGACGCACGTCCTATGCAAAATTGGGCAAAATCGACGCCGCCATCAAAATCTGAACATCCTGAATCAAAATTCTTCCAGGTGGGCGCCACCACTATTCCGACGCCCGTCCGATGAGGCGGAACATCAAACGCTCGTTCACTTTGCCGGGCGCTAGTTCATGCCTCGACGGGCGCTTGATCCAAAGATGCCTTCAAATTCGACCTTTCATCTTTATCTCTTTATTCTTCAGCTCCCACTCTTCAAAGCACGATTAAACACCTCAAATCAACTTTTTCTCCGCCGCAATTAACACCTGCACGTCATTGAAAACATACCAAAGTGTAACACAACTCAAACCAACATAAAATCATCATTTTAAGCACGTAATTGGCACGTTTTACACTTTTTATAACTTTAAGACCATTTCTTCCATTCGTTCATTTAATACGTAATTTTCTATAAAGATTACTAAAACACGGGGATTATTGTTATGAAATATTGCAATATAAATCATAAAATTCACCGAGAACAATTAGCATATGTCGGGTTCGTGAGTCGAGAAATCTGCACTTAGCGTTTATTTTCCCTATTTCGATATTATTTCGTGTATTATTTGATGATTTTCAGGATACAAAATATTGGGCTAAGCATGATGGACAAATCTGTAGTGGACTGGACGAAATGATTGGGCCTAGGGTATTCTAGAAGCATCCAAGTTAAGTCGGTTGAAGAAAAAAGACAAAAGTACACCCAGTAACCCGAGGGTCGGTGGCGACTTACCGAGGGTCGAAAATCTTCCGAAACACGTTTTCTTGGATGAGGGGTCAAACTAGTAGTTCCTAAGTCGGTTTAGATATCAATAAATAAGAGGCTTCACCTCTAAACACAAGTGTACAATTTTCGAGACAAATATTATGCAATAAAAAGTTCTTAGTTCTTTATTTTATTTATTATATGAGTTCTGGTCGGAGAGACAACAGAGTCGCCGCCTAGGGAGAGATCCGAAGGAGATCTACGCTCGTCTTTGAGGGTATGATTTTCTGTCTTTTCAAGATGTAGATCCATCGTTGTTCTAACCGAGTAGTATGTTTTAATTGCTTAATTAGTTTAAATATGTAGTAGCTAGTTAATTTTACCCCATGTTTTATAGATCTGATTCGTTGGTGAAGAAATCATGAAATAGTAGTTGCGTTCTTCAGATCTGCGACGGTCTATATCGCTAGATCTGAATACCTAGTAAATCACTAATTCATGATAATCGGCGCTAGCGACGTTGATCGATAGATTTAATTTACATGTTTTTAGCATGATCAATTATTTGCATGTTATCGTAAATTAACAGAAGGACTGTTAGTGAAGTGTTAATTAGGACATTGTTCAGGGTTAAATTGTATGATTTTTAGAGATATATTTTATATCAATTTCCCCCATATTCTTATGTTTTTCATAGAAATCGAGCTTTATATTGAAATATTGAGTAAATGATGTTTTCAATGGTTAAATTGCGAAACGTAACGAATTAGGTGCTTAAATGGTGATTTTATATGATTTTGGAATTATGTTACGCTTTGGTATGTTTTCCTAATTTGTAGATACACATTGGTTATGGAAAAGATGATCTTAAAGAGAGAAATTCGAGTGGAGAAAGAATCAAAAGGATTTATGGAAGAATAAAAGATTTAAGGAAAGAAATCAAGTTGATTGATCCACCGATCAAGGCGTCGTGGAGCTGAACTAGCGTTCGGTGTGGGCGAAGCGTTGAGGTTCCGGACGAGCGCCCATCGAAGAAATTTAGATCGAGAGAGTTTGGGCGCCGAAGTAGACGGGCGTTTGGCACAAGTTCAAAGAGAATGGACGGACGTCTAAGGAATTGGACGAGCGTCACAGAGGAAGAAAATCGGATCGAGATTGAAATATCGCATTCGGGCGGGCGTCCACCCAAACGGACGAGGCGTCCGTTGGCGACTTAAGCAAACCGACTTTGTTTTCTATAAAAGGCCGCATATCCCCAACCCTAGTACATACATAATTTTCATACACACTAAAACCTGAGAGGCAGCCGCACTTTGGGAGTCTCAAGGCCGGTCACCCGAGCCTTGTGCTCGGGTGATCCGGGTTAGATTAGGATCGTTTATTTTCGTTTGTTGATTCATGGAGATCAACCGTTGTACTAAACTATGTGAGTTCATCTTTTTGATTTATTCAATCCTTGTTTTATTTTCATGATCTTTGATTCGTTTTGTATTTTTCTATGCGCTTTATGATGTCATGTGAATTAGATCGAGCGATCAGTTTGCTATTGATGTTTTACAATACGAGAGTTGCGTAAACACTAGATCACCATAGAAAGATAGGATCTTTAATCGTTAATTAGTGACAAATTAATTGGTTAATTATCTAGGTTGCTAGATTCTAAAATACAGGGAGTTAACTTGAATCTACACCTTCGTTTTGTATGGAAATTGGTCTCAACATTCGGGAGAGGAGAGATCGATAATTGAATTCACTAAGGAATTAGGAATTCATAGCTTGAGAAATAGATTCACTAAGAGATTAGGAGTTTGTATCTCGTGTAAAGGTGAAACCACAATTTGAATTAAAATCATGAGAGGAACTCGGATTGAAATCACTTGGTTTGTATGTTTGATCCCATGTATCTTTAGTTTAGGTTGTTTTTATTGTTTGTTATAGGTTAGATTTATTTTAGTTGTTCTATCTTCGTTTATATGTTTTTCTTTCGTTTATTTGTTTTCATGAGTAGCAATTGAGAGAGTTAATAAGATTATATTCAACATCCCAATTCCCTGTGGATCGACCCCTTACTTATCTCGCTCTACTATCAACAACCCGGTATTCGGCCGGTTAGGAGTTAGTTTTGCATATAGGTTAGGGTTTATAAATTTTCTTTTTGTTTAGTGATGCAAAAATCCTCCGAACAAAAGTGGCGCCGTTGCCGGGGAATCGGTGTTTTGTTGAATCTAATTGAGTTAATTTCTCTATCTTGTTACGATTTATTTTGCTTTCAATAAAAAGTAGCGTTAAATGAATTGAGGTTTTTTTATTTTTGCCGTGTTTCGATGACCGTAGGGTTAAGAATGTGCAAAAAAGTTTTTTTTACTCGATTTGTTAAACGTGAAGTGTAACCTAGTTTGATTCGGGACATCCGAGGTTGAATTATCCGACTCCACGCTTTGTAATGATCGAACTTTTGGATAAAAGGGATCGCTTTTAGCACTCGTTCATATTTTGGCCGTAACTTTCGGCTCGAGTGTCCGTTTGGCGCGCAGGACCCCAATTCGGAAAGCTCGTTCCGACGCCGACAACGTGGTGAACGGCCTTTGGCCGTTCAACACCGTTTTCGAGGTCAAAATCCACTGTTTTCCCTTCCATTTTGGGCTCAGAAGATTTCAACACGTTTTTCTCCCTTTCATTGTTTTCTGTTTTCTGTTTTAAATAAATAAATAAAGGATTTCTAGGGTTTCTTAAGTATCTAGGGCTTTTGATGTTTTATCTAGGGTTTATGAGGTTGCTCTGGTGTCTCGAATTGATGATCTTTTAAGCTATGTAGGGTTTGTTGTGTTTTTCCTGCGTTTCTGTTGCAAATTCGATGTTTGAACTGGCGTTCAAGGTAAGCGAACGCCCGTCCAGTCCATAACACGCAGGTGAACACGCGGCTGAGCTGTTGAACGGCAGTCCAGTGCACAATTTCCAGGCAAATGCCCATTTGGTATGTTGAACGCACGTTCATATTTCAGATTTTTCTTGACTTGATTTTTAATGCTTTATTTGACGTGGATATTTTCATATGAGCTTCTGTGGCTAATTATTTTTACGTAGATGTTCTGAACTTACATGTGTACATATTTCCATCTACCGATCCATGTTAAATAATTGATTTATTTTTATATACATGCTTCATTAACTGACATGGATGCTTTAATGTGAGCCTCTGTGGCCGTTGTGGATATGCGTAGATGTCCTGTTCTTTCACCGTTATGGTTTTCTTTCCATCTATTGCAATCCATGTTGAGTAATTCACCTAGCTAGACGTGATTCTAATATGACTTATGATGTTCCTGTTGTCGTCTATCTAGGGTGTTAGGATTCATCCATGCATGTTATAATTCTCGTCGGTTCTCGTATGCTATAAGCGTTTTATTATTATTTAGTAGCTAATGTCGGTTTCCGTATGCTACATATCGTTGTGATGAATCTTGTGAGCTTTGAGACCTATGTGCTTTCTTGTTATTTTTGTAACTCATATGGGTAGCTACTGTCGGTTTTCCGTTGCTACTATCTTTGGCTTATGAGTTATATCTGTTTAGTATAGCTAACTGTTGGTTTTCCATAATGCTATCACCTTTGATGAGTCTTAAGGCGTGTCTACACTGCATATAATGAATAGTACTGTCGTTTATCGTAAACTATCATTATTTGGTAGACGTTTATGATATACATGTCATGTTGCAAATGAGTGGGCTAGTTTTCTTTCTTTTATTTTCTTTTATTTTTGCATATCATATAGATGCATATCATTTAGTTGCATGTCATCTAGGTGTATTGTTTTTCTATTTTTTTTTTCTTTTATTTTTCTTGAGTGTAGTTACTGTCGGTTTCCGTAATACTACCTCGTTTTTTTTAAGTATGGTTACTGTTGGTTTTCCATATACCATCACTATTTTATTTTCTTTATTTTTGTTTCTGCACTGGCCGTAGTCACTGTAGAGTTGTCTGAGCCAACTTTCTCACCGAGCCACATTCGAATTTATTTTATTTATTTCTTTTATTAGGATTGCATATCATGTAGATTGCATTGTAATATATTTTCATGTAGTGCACCTAGCCTGCTATTTTGTAATGTTCCATGTATATGTTCCTTCTTTACATGAGCTTAATTTGAAAAAATCTCTATAACTTCTTTTCCATGTGTTTTACATGTATAATCCTTTTTCCCCGTAGACTCTTTTTGCACTGATCAAGTATGCAGGACACTTGTGATAGCTATTGTGCGCTTTCACGACGATATCAGTTTTCCTGTGATGCTCCACAGTCTACTGATCTATTCAAGCTTTCTTGGATCTGTGATGCTCCACATTTCCAAGGTTATCCGAAGCAATTTTGGTTCTTCATGAGGGTCTTTCCGGAATTGCCAGCTTGGAAATACAATCAGCTAAGTTCTCTTCATTTTTATTTCTGTACAACTTGAGGACAAGTTGCAATCTAAGTGTGGGGGAGGGGTTAGGTATCTACGTTCATTTGCTTAATTAGTTGTATTTCTATGAAAAGTGCTAAATTTTTAAAAAAATTTGTTTTGTCCCGAGTGAACAAATGCATATCTTTGTTTGAGTTCTTATATCATTGATGCTTTATTTTGCATATTTAGTAAATTTAGATGTTTCACCCCCCCATATTTTTCACGAGCCATAGTGAACGATGAGCTAATTTATAAAGTTATACCCCTTTTTGGACGAGTGATTTCTGGTTTTCTTATAAGTCATGTGCTTAGTGCTACGTATATATCTTGAGATTTATGATAGTGTGTATTTAGATCCGGAGTATGTTATACTGTGAATATCTAAGGTTTGAATGTGATAAGTAACACGTAGCTTATTGTCAAATGAAAAAGTTGAGTTTATAATGAATTAGTTGGGTGTGTCGGAAGCTGGTCGATGATTTGAGTGCGATAGGGTATACCACGTATGTCCTATACCACTATGATGACCAAAAGCTCACGACAGTAAGAAGAAGAAGCTGCCTTATGATTGGAGTAAGGTAGGGTATATCACGAATATCCTATTCTGCTATGACAGGGCAACAACTCATTCTGATGTGTGTTTAAAAAGTGGAAAAAGTTAAATCAACTTGTATAAGAATTGTTATGAAATGAATGAAAGACTAAGTTATCGTCTATCTTATCCCCAGTATAAACTGATAGATATGCTGTAGGGATTATCCTCTGAGTATCTCAGAAAGGCCCTAGATATACTCGATCATTCTTTTCGGGGTATTTTACGTTTGTAGGCTACATCTTATGAGTGTCATTTATTGCTAGTCTACGAGGGGGTATTAGCTAGTTTTGCTTGAATCAATTTCAAGTTTGGACTTAGTGGAAGTTTTCTATGGCTTTGCACACACACACTTGGGCGAACCTCTAACCTATTGAATATGTTTTATATTTGCATAAATGTTTATATGTCTCGAGTCTTGATTTTCGTTTTGTTTTGCTCGGGACGAGCAAAAGTTTAAGTGTGGGGATGTTGTTCAGGGTTAAATTGTATGATTTTTAGAGATATATTTTATATCAATTTCCCCCATATTCTTATGTTTTTCATAGAAATCGAGCTTTATATTGAAATATTGAGTAAATGATGTTTTCAATGGTTAAATTAAGAAACGAATTAATTAGGTGCTTAAATGGTGATTTTATATGATTTTGGAATTATGTTACGCTTTGGTATGTTTTCCTAATTTGTAGATACACATTGGTTATGGAAAAGATGATCTTAAATAGAGAAATTCGAGTGGAGAAAGAATCAAAAGGATTTATGGAAGAATAAAAGATTTAAGGAAAGAAATCAAGTTGATTGATCCAAATTTGATCAAGGCGTCAGAGGAGCTGAACTAGCGTTCGTGTGGACGAGCGTTTGAGGTTCCGGACGAGCGTCCATCGAAGAAATTTAGATCTAGAGAGTTTGGGCCGCTGAAGTAGACGGGCGTTTGGCACAAGTTCAAAGCATAATGGACGGACGTCTAAGGAATTGGACGAGCGTCTGGAGGAAGAAAATCGGATCAGGATTGAAATATCGCATTCTGGACGGGCGTCCACCCAAAACGGACGAGCGTCCGTTGGCCGACTTAAGCAAACCGACTTTGTTTTCTATAAAAGGCCGCATATCCCCAACCCTAGTACATACATAATTTTCTCATACACTAAAACCTAGAGGAGCAGCCGCACTTTGGGAGTCTCAAGGCCGGTCACCCGAGCCTTGTGCTCGGGTGATCCGGGTTAGATTAGGATCGTTTATTTTCGTTTGTTGATTCATGGAGATCAACCGTTGTACTAAACTATGTGAGTTCATCTTTTTGATTTATTCAATCCTTGTTTTATTTTCATGATCTTTGATTTATTTTGTATTTTTCTATGCGCTTTATGATGCTATGTGAATTAGATCGAAAGATCAGTTTGCTATTGATGTTTTACAATACGAGAGTTGCGTAAACACTAGATCACCATAGAAAGATAGGATCTTTAATCGTTAATTAGTGACAAATTAATTGGTTAATTATCTAGGTTGCTAGATTCTAAAATACGGGAGTTAACTTGAATCTACACCTTCGTTTTGTATGGAAATTGGTCTCAACATTCGAGAGAGGAGAGATCGATAATTGAATTCACTAAGGGATTAGGAATTCATAGCTTGAGAAACGGATTCACTAAGAAATTAGGAGTTTGTATCTCGTGTAAAGGTGAAACCACAATTTGAATTAAAATCATGAGAGGAACTCGGATTGAAATCACTTGGTTTGTATGTTTGATCCCATGTATCTTTAGTTTAGGTTGTTTTTATTGTTTGTTATAGGTTAGATTTATTTTAGTTGTTCTATCTTCGTTTATATGTTTTTCTTTCGTTTATTTGTTTTCATGAGTAGCAATTGAGAGAGTTAATAAGATTAGATTCAACATCCCAATTCCCTGTGGATCGACCCCTTACTTATCTCGCTCTACTATCAACAACCCGGTATTCGGCCGGTTAGGAGTTAGTTTTGCATATAGGTTAGGGTTTATAAATTTTCTTTTTGTTTAGTGATGCAAAAATCCTCCGAACAGACATTATCTTGATGGACCCTAGGAACGTGCTGGTCAATGTCGACAGCTGTCTAGGCGGGTTTGCGGTATGAGTTAGCGCTCAATATCGACAACTCTAGTTCATTATACGTATGGGCTATTACGGACCAATTAAGAAGGGTAGCTTGCGTATAGATTGTCTACTGCCATTGTCAGAGTAGATAGAGTTAGGAGTTGTACCCGTAGATGAACATTGAATAAATTCACCAATTAGGAGGACTGTTGCATGTGTGGGGGAATAACTAAATACTCATAATTTTACTAATACCTTAGGAACTCCAGTTTGTTTCGTTGAACTTGCATAATCTTGCTAGTTGATTGTTACCATATTTACTACTATCTATATTATAGTTGGTCGTAGACCGTTATCGTGACAAGCTCAATCTTAATAATTAGACGTCATTACGAGTCTCTGTGGGATCGACCTTGATTTGCTAGTACACTACTACGATAGACCTTGTCCTATTGCTAGTAAGTGCTTTGCACGCGATCAATTAGACTCACAGGGATCAACTCATCAAACTCATTAGGTTGGACAGTGAATCCTCCTTTCTTGGGCACCACATGAATCGGGCTTACCCACTCACTGTCTGCAATTGGAAAATGATTCTCATCTCCAACATCTTTATGATCTCTTCCTTAACAACATCCATTAGTTGTGGCGTCAACCTTCTTTATGGTTGTGCTACTGCTTTATTCTCAGGGTCTACTGAGATCTTATGCATGCACACCGATGGGTTTATTCCTCTAATATCTGCGATCGTCCACCCAAACGCTCTCTTGTGCTCTCTCAGTACTCTTAAAAGTTTCTCCTCCTATAAAGGTGATGATAATGCTGAAAATATAAGGGGAAGGGTATCATCTTCTAAGTATACGTACTTCTGGTGAGATGGAAAAGGTTTTAACATTAAGTTCCTTAGTGGCTCCTCTAATGATGATCTTAACAGCTTACTAGTCAATTGTAAGTCGAAGAACTTGTGCCATGAAGGTCTATGAATGGTTCGTCCTAAATCCACAGAAGATATAGGCTCTATTTCTTGCATTTGACCTTCACCCTTCACTATACCCAGGCCAGGTTTCCCCATAACTTTCCTCATCTTTCAGGAGTAAAGTATCAGCTACTTCAGGGTCTAGTGCAACTTGTTGATATAATTCCAAAAAAGCTCGTCTATGGCATCTAGCATGTAGCATGCTTCTCCTTCATCTTTAGCATATCTCATTGAATTCATCATATTGAACACTACTTTTTCCTCATTCACTCTTAGAATCAGCTCACCCTTATGAACATCTATCAATGTTTTGCTTGTAGCTAGGAAAGGTCTTCCTAAGATTAGTGGAACATCGTGGTTAGCTTCCATGTCTAGAACCACAAAGTCTATAGGGAATACAAACATATCAACTTTCACCAAAACATCCTCCACCACTCCGCACGGTTGATTCATCGACCTATTTGCTAATTGAAGGGTTATAGATGTTTCATTCAATTATTTCATGCCTAACTTATGAAAGATGGAGAGTGGCATTAGGTTGACACTAGCTCCAAGATCACACAATGCTTTGTTTAGGCATACTCCTCCAATTGTGCATGGTATGAGGAAGCTCCCAGGATCTTTACACTTAGGCGGCAGTTTGCGATGCAAAACTGCCGAGCATTCCTCGTTAAGGCATATAGTCTCAAGGTCTAATAATTTCCTTTTGGTAGAAATCGCTTCTTTCAAGAATTTCACATACTCTGGCATTCCGGCCAGAGCTTCTACCAACGGTATATTCACTTGCAACTTTTTAAACATATCTATAAACTTTTTATAATGTGCATCATCATTATTCGGCTTATACTTTCTAGGGGGATATGGTAAAGTAGCAGGATTAATAGTTACAGTTCATGAAGACTTATCTGCTGGCTTCTGCTTGATGACACTCTAAATGGTACCAATATTTATACCCATATACACCCCGAATTATGCTCAAGAGAGGATAGATAGGCTCGTTATTGCTTAGAATACGTGTTAAATGCTATGTGAGCGTTTCCAGGATCATAATTCTGCATCTATGCTATTTTCCCGATGTTTTGGTACTGTTTTGTCTCGTTTTGTGTATTTTATAGGATGTACCGAATCTGGAGCATTGGAGAACAGATCTGGACCAAAAGGAATGCATTGGGCGAGTGGTTGAATTCCAAGAAGAAGCCTGCTGAAGAAAAAGAAGAATGGAAGGCCCGGTAACCCGAGGGTTAGGCCCTGTAAACCGTGACTTATTCAACACAAAATTCATTCTGCCGCATTGTCTAAGTCGGTTAGGGTTTTAGAGAATCTTAAGTCAGTCATTGTATCTATATAAGGCCGCAATTACAGATTATTATATAACTTTTGATTGGTATTACAAATACAATATATATTATTATGCAATAAAGTTTTCTTGAGCTTTGGAGAGTTGTTTTTGGTTTCCTCCCTTCTTCCATCATCTCTAGCTTGAGTAAATCGACCTAAATATCCATTGTTGAAGGTATGAAGCTTTGAACATTCCTTTATTGTCTTCAATATGGTAGATCTGTTCATATTTAGGTGTTTTAGTTAATCTGCATGTTTAACAACCCCATAATTTACTGATCATACTGAGCAATGTAGATCCAGAAATTAGGAAAAGCCGCCCCCGGTAAACCATCGGTCTATACTGGTTTACCGAGGCATATTTTAGAAAACCTAAATTGGGATTCACTATAGCTACGTTGATCGGCAGAAATAATTAAAACGAGTAATAGGTCTGGTCAATCTAGTATTCGTAATTCGTAAATTAACATGAAGGACCGCAAGTGAAGTGTTAATTAGGACATAGTCTTGATGGACCCTAGGAACATTCTGGTCAATGTCGACAGCTGTCTAGGCGGGTTAGCGGTATGAGGTAATGCTCAATATCGGCAGTTCTAGTTCTTTATGCGTATGGGCTATTACGGACCAATTAAGGATGGTAGCTTGCGTATAGATTGTCTACTGCCATTGTCGGAGTAGATAGGAGTAGGAATTGCACCCGTAACTGATAAATATTATAATAATCATTAAAAGCCCGCAATTAATCTAAGGAAATTATGTGGGGAAGTAAACATAACGATTAGCTAATCCAAGTTAGTAGATCGGTGAGGAGAGGGAGAGGTATACCATGTTTGTTTTCTTTTTATGTTATTGTTGGTCAATGACCGCATATATGTTGCTTCTTAATTAGGTTAGAATCATTTATATGTATAAGTTGCATTGTCTCTGTGGGATCGACCTTGACTCGCATTTACTATACTGCGATGTACCTAATATTCTTGCTAGTAATATTGATGTTATTGACTTACACGCGATCAAGATTTTTGGCGCCGTTGCCGGGGGACAGTGGCCAATTTATAAATATAAACGTTTTAATTCTAATTAAGAAGTCGTGTTTTATTTTATTATATTTTATTTTGAGTCTTGAGTCGTTCTGTATGAATCCTGCACATGTTAAACTGCCATAATTAGAAAAATTCAGGGCCAGTATCCCGAAGGTAACCTCCGAGTTACCGAGGCCTGAACAATCGATTTCTGAGCAGTTCCTGTTATTCTGTGTTATTCCCTGTTGATTTTAGTTAGTAGGTCCGCAACAGTTGGGATCACACCCAGCTGAAGTGGAAGTTGCTAACCTTTTCTTTGTTTTATTTTGTCTTTTCGCAGATTGATCAGAACACTTCAGAAATTTGATCGATTCAGAGTTGAATAAGCACACACAAGCCAAACGATATGCCTAGAACAATCTTGAACATCACACCAATTTCCATGTATCCCGGAACTGAAGCACGAGAGCATTATGAGACTATAAAGAAACGATTGGAGAAAGAAGAGAAAGCAATCAAGAAAGAGCCTGAAGATGACCTGAAAGAGTACAACACGTATCGTCTGGGTGAGTTTCCTTGCGAATTAATTGATATATCATCTTCAGATTAAGTTTCTGATGATCCTAAAGAGGATCCCGACACGATGTTTTCTGAGCCTGAGGATTACCCAGACTCAGACACCGTGGTGAAGTTAGGAGACCATGGAATGTTCAGTGTAATACCCAACTCCCGACCCCTAGGTCCACTGGGGTCATTCTAGGAGGGGTTGCGAAGCTCTCGCCGCGACTTCAATAACTAGACTAAAAATCCCAAAATAATCAAACTAATCCACAATTTAACATAATAAATCCACTAGTCAATTTAACATCAATTCAATAAAATATTTCCATTACAATATTACAGCTCATAATTTACAGTAGGTCTCAAAATTAAATGAAGTACCAACAAAAAACATTCATTTCAATTTCCTCGGATTTCGATCAATAACATCTCTTATAATATCCATTCCCCTCGATCATTAACCTGTAACCTGTATTTAATATTATAGAAGAAAAAAAAAACAAAAACAAAACAGAGAAACATGGAAAACGAGGCGTCAGCAAAGGGCTGGTATGAGCCACGTGTGCAAGTGTTATATATATATATATATATATATATATATATATATATATATATATATATATATATATATATATAAAAACAACTTTTATAAAAATTTGCAGAAACCTTTATTAATCTTGCAAAATGAGTTAGTAAGTAATTCTTGAAGAAAATAAAAGACAGAGATAATAAGTCAATTTTAAAAGTTTTATAGTGCACGAGCATTAAAGAGAAACATGTCGAGTTTATTTTACAAGCACCAGCTTTGGCCGAGCCGATGAGTCAAGTACCGCCCAAACACCATATTTACCCAGGGATTTCAACCGCACTTCACGAGAACTAGCCATGCCTGACAACTCCGGCCGATTGTCAGGGAAAAGAATCAACCTTCACCATGCAAACCTCCTACACGGCTCTAGCCAACCCTATCCATGCCCTAGGACCCACGCACCAACCGTCAGCCCTTGCTTTCCCGGCTGTAGCATGAATCTTCGGGGAAAAGGTACCGTCCCCACTCTTACGAGCGAGCACTCTAGCTACTGTCGGAAAGACTTCGAGTCAAGAGGCCCCGAGACCGGTGACTAGACGTTCTCCAAGAGCAGTAACTCTAATCTCCCTAGCCACCAGAGCCTTGACACTTTCGTGTCATGAGCAAGCGAGCAAGTATTATCCTTCATTCCAAGTATCATTTTATTGTTTAAAAGATGTGCACTAGCTCAAAACAGTCGATTATTAATCAAACATTTTGCTTTAGTAATTTTTAAGAAATTATTCAAAAACGACTTCCGAGTTTAAAAGTTTATTCACTATACATAAAATACTTGAAAATAATATAAAACACACTTTTGGCTTTATATCAAAATAAAAGACTCACAAATCCTTCGCTTGCAATTAAAGTCTGGTCGCCATTTTTCCTATAGATGCATCCACAAGCCACTCAACTTGCCTTTAAATCATATTTCTTTTCTTTTGCCGAGACATCTTTTTCCTTAATCATTCCAAGAGTCCATGATCATTCTATCCTATATACCCAAACCATGTAATCCATATATCTTTCCCCATCTATGTACACAAAAGTATAACACTATCCACTCCACAAAATAGGCATAATCCTCCTCCTTTATTTTCGATCAAACTTGGTGAAAAAAGAAAGTGTCGGTGGAAGAAAGGCAGAAAATGGAAGGGTGTTACCGACTGAGGGCGAGAATGGCGATTTGTTAACAAAAATGCTCCATGATTTCATCTATACGTACCGCTGGTGATTATGAAGGATGATACAACATGATACGGAACCTTTCTGAAGCTTATGGCAAAGGAATCATTTTGGATGGCTGTTGTGGATAAACATCTATATGATGATAAGGTGGTAAAAGTTTAGCATGGTGCGTACTTGGGTTAGTGATAGAGAATCTTCTCACACGATAACTTCACCAGAATAATTATCAGCAAATATATTTGAAGGAAGAGATATGCTAAGGATTTCTATGGTGGTGCATGTAATTAATTTGGTGATGGCATTAATCCGGTGGAAGAGATGTGCAAGTTGTGATTGTGGCTGCTGGAGGATAACTTCTTTATAATGATGAATAAATGTGATTATTACTGGTGCCAATTGGGTAATGGACAATGAATATTAGAACGTTTGAAACGGCAAAAGACAATAAAATTTACGTTTACTATCTTAATGTATTAAAAAAAAATTAAGATGGGCAGTTATTAAATATATTATAATTAATGTAAAATAATAATAATAATAATAATAATAATTTATTGATCTCATACATGTTTAAATCAAGTATGTAATGCACACTTGACGTCTAATGATATTTGGTATAATAAATTAGTTCTTCAGAATAGCTAAATATTTATACAACAATCAAAATATGAAAACAAATGTACTTATACACACATAAAATTTATAGATTTTTGTCCAGAAGGACAAAATTATCAAAAAATCGAGATAGAAGGAAACTGTAATTTAATAAGGACAAAAGTAACAATTATGAAGTAACAAATATGAAGTAACAAATGTGGAATAGAGTAAATATGAAGTAACAATTGTGAAACATAAAGTAACATTAACACGTGAAGTAACAATTGTGATTTTTGTCCTTTATAATCATGAAAATATTACTTTTGTCCTTCCAGACCCATTTATTAACTTTTTTGTCCTTATGGCCCCTTCCCCCTAAAATTTAACCAATGTATATTTTAGGTTTTAGTAAAATAAACAGAGATTCTTCAAAGAATTCATGTATCGTGAAAACAATTTTAAAATAGTTAGAAAGCACATTCATTTTACCCACGCGGAAAAATATTGTATAATTTAACTTGATACTAGCTAGTGAATATAGTAACCATAAATGGAAATCCTTCGCTCGAAAAATTTGGGGTATTACATTCAGACTCCCAATTTCTGTCAATGTAATATCCGTAGGATTAGGTCTCTACGACTCTGGCTCGAGTTGCAATATTCTTCATTTTCCCTCTGTCAGAAGATAAAACTTCCAGTCGTGATGAATCAAACCAGGACCATGACCTTCGTACACAGAACCAGAGATATGCCTGCTGGTTTGCTTAGAAAGTGTTGAATTAAGGCATGAGGGTTCATGTATCCTATCGACTTTACGGTCATAGATGTACCTGAAGATTCTAGTGCCCGGTTCTCTTAGGACGACCTTTCTTAGAAACGAGCAGGGCGGTTATGGATTTTGATAAGGGGGAGATCACTCTTAGGATGAATAATGACGTTGTATCTTTTAAGATTCTAGAACCCCTAGAAAACCGACCAAAGAGTTGTAAGATGACATATGCTTCAGGGAAGGTAGAGATCTTGGAGATTGAGGGGCATAAGAATAGAGAGGTTGTCATAGAAACCGTTGAGAAAGAGTTTATGAGATTAATGCTGAGAGAGAAAAAGATAAGGACCACGACAAGATGCTCACGGAAGCTAGTCCTTCCGTGTTGCGCAGTGAACGAGTCGAGCTGAAAGTGGAAAGCGTGGAGTCCTTGAGTTTAAGGTCCAAATCTCGACGCAGAGGCAGACCTAGCACGCAAGCTAAAATGGAGAGACGTGCTAAAAAGAGGGCTCAGAAAGGTTCTGTGAGAGTGCAAACCTCTGGAGCGAAAGTTTGGTGAGTGAAGGCTCCAACCCTTGATTGATCAAAGATCTGAAGAAAGTCGAGCTGGCGACTATAAACTCAAAACTATTTCTTCAAATCCTTAGATAGTTTAGGATTGAATAAAAGTAGTCAGATGAAGGGACGAGCTTTTTTTTCATCCTACCAAAAACTTAGGCTTGAAACTGAATGGTTGTGGAAAGGTTTTTTTTACCTCGTTGCGGATTCTAGTGAAGTAGGTTAGGTTTTGAGTTAGAAACAACAATTGGAGGATAAAATGGTAGTCAAATTGAGGTCAGAATTGAGCATAAAGGTTGAGTAAGAAGTGCAGCAAAGGCAGATAAAAAATCTGGGGAAAAGATACCCCCGGTATCTCAAGGGTAACCTCCGGGTTACCGAGGCATGGATTTTAGATTTATGAACGTCAGTTTATAAAGCTGAATTTTTAGAAACACGTGGAGGACACACGTTGCACCAGATACGGTCAGTCCGCAGAAACCGAACCATTTCCCCCCTCTTTTCAAAATTTTCATCCTTTCCCACACTCCACCATAACTCCACCTCAATCCCATCAATCACCTCCTCAAATCCCTCACCCTAATAACTTCTCTACCCATAATCCCACTAAACCATCCACATTCATTCCATTCTTCCTATTTAAACCACCCCTTCATCACCATTATCATCATTCTTATCATTTCCATTCACCAAACCTCTCTTATTTCTTCCTTTCTAAAATCCGGCCACAATCACCACCATATCACCACCAAACAACCACCATAACCAAACCAATTTCCTTCTATTTTCCAAACCCTAAAGCCACCTCCTTCAACCCGGTTGTTGTTCTGTAGTACTGTTGCTACGGTGAGGTGCTACCATTCTTCTTCCACTATTAGAGGCACAGTCCAGAAAGAAATCCAGAAAATTCAGGCCGGTAAACCGAAACCAACCTCCGGTTTACCGAGGGTTATTTTCCAAAAAAAATCTTTTGTATAGTTTTTGTACTCATTCAGGTTGGGTCCTAAGCGTCAACGTTCAGCAGTTCGGCCTAGTGGTTATCAGAGTGTGTATGAAGATGCTAATCCCTTAATCAACGGGGTTGAGCAATTCCATTCTTTAGAGATTTACGAGTCGTTCCGAGGCCATTAGAACGCAAGACCTGTGGCTCGAGAATGAGGGGTAGATTTAGCCGACTGCAGGTCGGTTTTGCCGGAGAAAAGCACAGGATTTATTGGACATGGCTGAGGCACCGGCGAGGTTCAACGCCACGGTGGTAAGAGAGTTTTATGCTTATGTTTCGCATAACCCCGGAGCCACATTTGCTATGGTCCGAGGAGTTAAGGTTGATTTTTCTATAGAGCGGATCAACGAGCATTTTGGGGTTAGAAATCCACCGGTGGGCCCGGATGAGTACACATCCTCGAGAAACATTGCCGATCTCGGGAGGATGGATATGGTTGCTGATTTCTTGGGGGTGCAATGGAAGCATAATCCTGTTGGAGCCCCCACCATCTTCCTAGAGAACGATTTATCTTAAGACCGGAAGATGGTCAATCGATTTGTTTGTGCATGCCTTCTTCCGACGAAGCACACGGTCTCTGTCACCATTTCAAGGATAGAGTTGATGTTTTATCTAGAGACGGGTGCCCCGATCAATATCGGTCTATTGATGCATAGCCGTATTCATGAGCTCGCCGCCACTTCTGAGCGAGAGCTGCTACCATACGGACCGATGATTGATATGTTTGCTCTAGAGGCCGAGGTGAAGATGCTTGTCAGTGATGATTGGGAAGATCCTGAGCCACAGCTCAGTTCACAGTCAGTTTCGAGAGTACAAAGACAAGTTAGAGCAGAGAGGGAGCGTACCGGTGCATGGTGCACCGAAGACTCAGAGAGCCTTGCTTGAGGAGCACTCGTGAGAAATTGTGAGTCTACATAGCAAGATGGATAGGATTATTGACTTCTTTGGCATTCTTTCCTCTACCCCACCACCTAGGACTACTCCAAATCGTAGAGCATCATCTTCAGCCGCCGCCGCCTCAAGTTCTGTACCACCTCCCGGTTTTGAGCATGGAGTTGACTGGGAGGGTGATTCTGATGAGGACTAGCTTTTATTTCTTTTTATTGTTGTTTTCCATTTTTGTTGTTTTTATGTTATTTTCCTTTCCTATTTAGTAAATGTACCAGAATATTTCTAATATAATGATTTTGCCGGCTTAATTTGTTTTGGAGTTATTTATTTTTTCTTTTACTGCCGCGCTTTTATTATACAGTTTCTTGTCACCACTATTCTTCTTGGTTTTTCTTGAGTTACTTAGCACAGATTCTTCATGGACTACTTACATGAGCCCGATGATTTATACGACGATCCGATTCTTCTTTGGTTCCGCCCTTAACCGAAACTAAGTTCCTTTTTCATTTTTTATTTCTCATCTTACACATTGGGGACAATGTTTCGATTAACTGGGGGGTAGAGGAACGTCACTTAGCTTTTTAGCATTATATTCCATGAATTGCGTGATTTTCTTGATTTTCTTTGATGCACGATTCACCACTTAGAATTTGATTCTTTTCGACAGAATTTCGAAAAATTATGATATCTTTGATCTTTTCGAGTTAATTGACTTCATCTCTGTTTTACATTGCAAGAGTAAGAGAAAGTGTCCACTTCTGAAGTAGTAGTGTGTTAAGTGCATATTCTGTTATGAGCCACCATTTTTAAGCACGTATAACTCACTTCCCTTGGTGTGTAGTCGATAGCATATTGCTTTAACTAGAGTTGACCCTGGCTTTATCATGAATCATGTTTCACCAACGCTTAGAAAGGCAATGGAATTTCAGATTCGGTAGTTTATCATGAGTGGCGCCGTGAGGATAGTTAAATCAATGAGTGTTCACCCACCAAGAAAGAGAAGTGCATTGAAATATATACATCTATATTCTCTTTGGAAATATCTTAGTCGATGGAGCGTAAGACGCCCGACTTTTGCATAGACCGATAAACGTGAGCCTAAGAGTAATATATGCTCGGTTCTCGATCCACCTTGCCAGCTCAATTAATTAATAAATAACATGTTCGAGTGGTTAGTTCGACTACGGGTTGACGTAATGTGAGATTGTCTGCATTTCTAGGCGGTTGTGAAAGTTATTGCACACACACATTGGCTCATGATGTGAATAGTGTTTAATATGTTACTAATGGATATGAGTGGCATGATCTTGATCTTGACTTTGTGAGGCATAGTTGTTTTTAATTAACATGTACATTGATCAGAGTGTTATTTTCTGTTCGCCTTTTTGCTCGGGACGATCAAAAGCTAAGTGGGGGGTAGTTGATGACACTCTAAATGGTACCAACATTTATACCCATATGCACCCCAAATTATGCTCAAGAGAGGATAGATAGGCTCGTTATTGCTTAGAATATGTGTTAAATTCTATGTGAGTGTTTCCAAGATCGTAATTCTGCATCTATGCTATTTTCCTGATGTTTTGGTACTATTTTATCTCGTTTTGTGTATTTTATAGGATGTATCGAATCTAGAGCATTGGAGAATGGATCTGGACCAAAAGGAATGCATTGGCCTGTGTGATTGAAGTCCAAGAAGAAGCCTGCTGAAGAAAAAGAAGAATGGGAGGCCCGGTAAACCTGCCGCATTGTTTAAGTCGGTTAGGGTTTTAGAGAGTCTTAAGTCGGTCATTGTATCTATATAAGGCCGCAATTACAGATTATTATATAACTTTTGATTGGTATTACAAATACAATATATATTATTATGCAATAAAGTTTTCTTGAGCTTTGGAGAGTTGTTTTTGTTTCCTCCCTTCTTCCATCATCTTTAGCTTGAGTAAATCGAGCTAGATCTCCATTGTTGAAGGTATAAAGCTTTGAACGTTCCTTTATTGTCTTCAATATGGTAGATTTGTTCGTATTTATGTGTTTTAGTTAATCTGCATGTTTAAAAACCCTATAATTTACTGATTTTAATCGTACTGAGCAATGTAGATCCAGAAATTAGGAAAAGCCGCCCCCGGTAAACCGGCGGTCTATACCGGTTTACCGAGGCATATTTTCGAAAACCTAAACTGGGATTCACTACAGCTACGTTGATCGACTGAAATAATTAAAACGAGTAATTGGTCTGGCCAATCTAGTATTCGTAATTCGTAAATTAACATGAAGGACCGCAAGTGAAGTGTTAATTAGGACATAGTCTTGATGGACCCTAGGAACATGCTGGTCAATGTCGATAGCTGTCTAAGCATGTTAGCGGTATGTGGTAACGCTCAATATCAGCAGTTCTAGTTCTTTATGTGTATGGGCTATTACGGACCAATTACGGAGGGTAGCTTGCGTATAGATTGTCTACTGCCATTGTCTGAGTAGATAGGAGTAGGAATTGCACCCGTAGCTGATAAATATGATAATAATCATTAAAAGCTCACGATTAATCTAAGGAAATTATGTGGGGAAGTAAACATAACGATTAGCTAATCCAAGTTAGTAGATCGGTGATGAGAGGGAGAGGTATACCATGTTTGTTTTCTTTTTATGTTATTGTTGGTCAATGACCGCCTATATGTTGCTTCTTCTTAATTAGGTTAGAACCGTTTATATGTATAACTTGCATTGTCTCTGTGGGATCGACCTTGACTCGCATTTACTATACTGCGATGTACCTAGTATTCTTGCTAGTAATATCAACGTTAGTGACTTACATGCGATCACTGATGCTCTGCCTGCTTGTCTGCTAAATTCTCAGGCTCTCAGTTTGCCGGAGTAGTGTCCCGGGTTACCGGCCCCTCTTTTCCCCGGATTCTGTGTTCACTCTCGATCGCTTTCATTCCACCTGACGGTGGTATAATCGGGTCCAGGCAATTCCTTTCTGCTTCTAGTCATAATTGCATTCATGTCCTTCGGATTCTTCTCAGTGTTACTTGGCAATCCTCCCGTAGGACGGGTTGACACTTGTTCTGCAATCTTCCATACTTGGTGCGATAGCTTTTGCACTGAGGCTTCTTGATTTGTCATTCTTGTATCATTTTTCTGACAATATGTGGTGAAGTTTGTATTCAGCTCAGTCATTGATTTTGTAAGTTTATTGACCGTGTCGGTCACTGTTGAGCTCATTTTATCCATGGCTGCTTCCCAACCACCGGACTTGTTGAATTGAGGCATGAATCCACCAGTTTGTCTCGGTCTCTCTCCACCATTAGAATCACTTTGTTGAAAACCCCCAGTAGGGTCGCTCAGTCTAAAACCAGGGTGGTCATGAGAATCGGGCGATATCCGCCCCCATAAGGACTTCCTTGCTTCCTTATATAGTTCACGTCCTCAGTGTTGGTCGCTTCAATCTCTTGAACTTTTTCAACCTTGGCTATACGGTCTTGCATGCCATCTATCTTGTCATTCATCGCCATTAGCTGATATAATATCTTTTGAGAAGTATCTTCTCCAAATATGCCTTCAACTACTTTCGCGGTTTCAACTTGATGCGTTCCCCATTGACTTGTCAGTGCTATTTGCTCCAACTTTTATTCAGCTTCTTCAGGTGATAGCAACGCAAAACATCCGTTGCTTGATGCATCAACTCTCATTTGTTCACTTGGCCACAATCCGTGATAGAAACTATGCATTCGTACGGGCAAAGTGATATCATGGTGAGGGCATCTCCTCTGTGCTTCCTTAAATCTTTCCCAAGCTTCTTCAAACATTTCAATAGGTTTCTGCTTGAAATTCATAATGTCTTGTCTCATCTGTAGTGACTTCCCGGGTGGGCAGTACTTATTCATAAACTTCTGCAACAGATCGGTCCAATTTTGGATCGATCCTGGTGCTAGAGACAATAACCATATCTTCACTTTGTCTTTCAGAGTGAATGGAAACAACTTCAACTTGATGTTGTCTCCTGGTACTCCTGCTGGCTTGACCGTGCTGACTATCTCCAAAAAGTTGGTGACGTGTACACTAGGATCTTCATTCATTACTCCATGAAAGGTAGTGTAATTAGTCACCATTTGTATCACTTTCGGTTTTGGGTGAAATACCTCAGCTGCATCCTCAGGCGGAACAATTGTTGGCACAAATACCACAACTCCTGCTCCATTCTGGTCATTATGTCCGTTCTGTGCCATGTTGGTTTCTATATCTTCCAACGGTGGAATCTCTTCAACCCTCTCGCTGTGATCTCCTTCGTTCGAAACCACGTCGTCGGCCAGCCTAACAGATCTCTCTCGAGTTTTCATTCACTTTTGTTTAGCAATTATTTTCAATCTCTGGTATGAATCTCTCGAGTTTGGCTGCTGAACTTCGTGTAGCGTACTACAATACACAAAAAGAAAATAAAAAGGTTAGTGACTTGCGTCGGCGGCTGTAACACATGCCTGGCAGACTCAAAAATACAGACTCTGACTACTCACTTGGCTCTGAACTAACAGAAACGATTCTGTCAAAATTTAGGCTTTCGGTTTATCGGGGTGGACCCTCGGTAAACCGGAAGCAATTTTTCCAGATTTTTAACAAAATCGATATTGTACGACTCTAGTATAAACAAACTATAAAACAAACTCGATTAAATAGACTCAAATATATACTGAAAACTCAATATTAAATAAAAAGTATTCTTGACACGAGTCCTCGGCAACGGCGCCAAAAATCTTGATCGCGTGCAAGGCACTTACTAGCAATAGGACTAGGTCTATCGTAGTAGAGTACTGGCAAATCAAGGTCGATCCCACAGAGACTCGTAAAAACCTATAATTATCAAGATTGAGCTTGTCACGATAATGGTCTACGACCAACTATAATATAGACGGTAGTAAATTTGGTAACAATCAACTAGCAAGATTATGCAAGTTCAACGAAACAAACTAGAGAATCTAATGTATTAGTTCAATTATGAGTAATTAGTTATTCCCCCCACACATGGAACAGTCCTCCCTATTGGTGAATTTATTCATTGTTCAGCTACGGGTACAACTCCTAACCCTATCTACTCCGGCAATGGTAGTAGATAATCTATACGCAAGCTACCCTCCTTAATTGGTCCGTAATAGCCCGTACGCATAAAGAACTAGAGCTGTCGATATTGAGCGCTAACTCATACAAAGAAACCCGCTGAGACAATTTGTTGACATTGATCAAAGACGTTCTTGGGTCCATTCTAGATAATGTCCAAACATAGCACTTCACTATTCGTATTTCATGCTAGTTTATGATAACATGAAAATAGTTTATCAGGCTAAAAACATGTAAATTTAATCTATTGATCAACGTAGCTGGCGCCAATTATCATTAATTAGTAATTTACTAGGTACTCAGATCTAGCGATGTAGACCGTCACAGATCTGAAGAACGCAACTAATATTTCATGATTTCTTCACCAACGAATCAAATCTATAACACATGGGGTAAAATAAACTAACTCCTACACAATTAAACTAAATAAACAATTAAAACATACTAGTCGAATAGAATAACAATAGATCTACATCTTGGAAAAGACAGAAAATCATACCCTCGCAGATGAGCGTAGATCTCCTTTGGATCTCTCCCTAGACGGCGACTCCGTCGTCTCTTCGACCAGAACTCATAAAATAAATAAAATAAAGAACAATGAACTTTTATTGCATAATATTTGTCTTGAAAATTGTACACTTTTGTTCTGAGTCGAAGCCTCTTATTTATAGCTATCTAAACTGACTTAGAAACATCGAGTTCTACCCCTCGTCCTAGAAAACGCGTTTCTGAAGGATCTGGACTCTCGGTAAGTCGGCCCCATTTCCCGAGTTACCGAGGGTACTTTTGTCCTTTTTCTTCAGCCAACTTAACTTGGAATGTTCTGGAATACCTTAGGCCCATTCCTTTCGTTCAGTCCACTCCAGATTCGTCCATCATGCTCAGTATCCATAAATTCATCAAATAAAGCATGAAATAATATCGAAACAGGGAAAATAAACGCTAAGTGCAGATTTCTCGACTCACGAACCCGAAAAATGATATTCAACGTAAATGGTTCATATTTATAAGTCAAAACGACTACTTTTAGCTCATAATGGATAGAAAGTTGATGCCGTAGGATAGACTATTTTAACCGTCATCAGCGGTCACGTAGGAGATTAAGCCACTCTGAAGATCGATAAAAACTATTTGACTCATTTACTTTCATCAATTTACTTTAAGCATTTACTTATTCCGCTGCACATTACATAACACTGAAAACCATGCCAAGGCTTATTCAAAATCTTTATTCCACTGCATATACTTTGAGAACCAGACCAGTCAAGTAAAACAGACATTTAGTCTTACTAGTCTGTTTCACTCCCTACTCTAATACCTTAGTAAAAGTTTTAAACAAAAATAGAAGAGAGTTCATTCACCCCCATCTCTAAACTCTCACAAGCCTTGTATTACGGACCAACAAGTGGTATTGGAGCGTGTCTCCTAAAAAAACAGACGCCTTCTTAATATGTGTGTTGGATTTATCCATTGCTTGTGTTTTCAAACTCATAACTATCAACATGGAATCAAATAGTACCATTGTCAAAGTACCTACTTTTTCTATTTCAAATTTTGATGAATGGAAAATGCATATGCAGATGCACTTAGCTGCAATTCATGTGGACATGGTCACTGTAATAAAAGATGGTCCGATCACCATCATGAAGGCTAATCCAAATCCTGCTACAAACATCAAAACACCATTCATAAGAAAGAAAAAGCATGAGTGGATGCCTGAAGATAAAATGATCAACAATCTGGATAACGTTGCAAAAGACACAATAATGAAGACTCTTGATAGCAACATGTTCTTAGAGATTAAAGGCTGCAAGATGGCAAAAGAGATCTGGGATACACTGATAAACTACTGTGAAGGCACTGATGCAGTCGAAGTCAACAAATTATCAGTGGCAGTTCAAAGTTTGAAAACTTCCAGATGAAATCTGGAGAATCAATAGAAAAGATGGAAGCAAGATTTCATGAGATTTTAAATGAATTACTAATGCTCAATCGGAAGTACACTCAGAAGGAAATATGTATGAAGATCTTGAAAGATTTTTCTGAATATTGTGAAATAATGACTACTGTGTTAGTTGCAAACAAGAGATCTCACTAAACAAGACACAGTGGAATTATTTTATGATATTAAAGCATATGAGTTCGAGTTAAACAATAAGACAAAGAAAAATGTGTAAAAGATACCAGCTCTTGTGGCTCTATAAGCTCCTAAAATCAAAATTGAGCCAGTTAAGCAAAGTCAAATTGACTAGCTACAAGAACAGATGGCTTTGATGATGAGACGTGTTAAAGGTTTATCACACTCAACTAGAAAGTATCAACAATGAAATCAAAACAAACGTGATGGTGGATACAGAAGACGTGGTGATCGTAGAGATGATAGAATAGACAATAGGGATAATCAGAAGAGAGCTGATTATCAGACGAGAAAGAAACCAAAACCCACAACAAATAAAAGATGAGACGAGGATAAACAAGACAGATCAGAGAAAAGGGTAGAAACAGACAAGCTTACAAAGCAAACGATAGGTCATACATGAAAGTCTGGCAGAACCCTTATATGATTCTGATGATAATGCCTTTATGGCGACTGTAGATGACAATGAGAATATATCATTATTTTCTAATTCAGCATCTTCGTCTGGTTAATGTTCAAAGACCTTAATCCTAAATCTTGAGACTGCAGACATTCAAGAATTTCTTAGAGATCTTAACAACGAGTTTGAAGAAATTCAGACTAACTGTGAGCTCATAAAGAAAGAAAATGAATCTCTCAAGTCTGAAAATCTGAGATTAAAAACCGGTTATTCAACCTAAGAACAAACAAACACATGATGGAAGATGAATCTAACCCTGATCTAAATAAAGAAACACACATTCTGTTCAATTCTATTTTATCATCCATTCATTTGTTTAAACCAACCAAAAGACTTGGATACAAGTCTGGTCTAGGTTACTCAAGACAGACAACAATTGTCAAGACAAACACAAAGTTTAGATCTGAAAGGGCACCTCATCTTGTCCAAATTATAGATCTGAATCAATGGTCAAAAAGTTCAAGCAAGTCAAGTTTGTCAAATCTACCATTGAAAAATAGAAGCATGAACATTCTGTCAATTATGAATCCAAAAAGGTTAGTAACTCAAGAAATCATATTATCATGGGGAAAGGTAGACTGTATCTTCCTGATGATGACTTGAACATACTAACTATAGTAAATAAGATGTAAGAAGTGACATTCCTAAAAATAGACCAGTCAGACCCCGTAGATTTTCTTCTACACACAAAAAGGTTCTTGATAGAACAGACTAGTGTATAGGAAGAAATCTGAGACAACCACTGACCGTGCAATTAAGAATACTCACATGGTAACAATCTCCACTCATCCTATGGGATAGGGGGATTAGGGACCCTCATGGTTAGGGTTTAACTATTAAGAATACTCACACTCAATCATACAAACTAATAAGAAGAGAAATGAACTCAAATGGTGGAATGCCAACAAAGGAATTTTATGCCATGCTATTTGACTATCCACAACAATGGTGTAAACGCCTAAGAGTCCCTACGTTCAAATACAAACTAGGCCTTGAATCATCTATCACTGACCCTATAGGACCAAAACAGATTTGGGTACCTAAATCAATCTAATCTGTTTTGTAGGAAGTCTGGTACATAGACAGTGGATGTTCTAGATACATGACAGGTAACAATCACTGTTTGAAGGATAATCAAGACAAATATGGACCAAAAGTTACATTTGGTGGCAATGAAAAACCTGGAATCATCAAAGGCATTAGAAGCATCATCAAGAATGGGTTAGAGATTTGCAATGTGACATTTCTTGAGGGACCGAAATAAAATCTCCTCGGTGCAAGTCAATTTTGTGACAAAGGATATGAAGTTCTATTCAACAAAAATAAATATCGAGTTATAAATGAAGAATCAAGACAAGTGATTTTGTCTGGAAGAAGAAAGAAGAATATTACTTGTAGACTGGTCAACAACAACCTCATAAGTTTGTCTTTTGTACAATCCAAACTAGAGATTAGTCATCTGTGGCACAAGAGACTGAGCTATCTCAACAACAAGACAATCAATCAGTTAGCCAGGAATGACTTAGGAGTGAACTTCCAGACGTGGTATATAAAAAGGACATTATTTATGATTCCTGCCAAATGGGGAAACAAATCAAAGCTTCTTTTAAATAAAATCTACACCATCAACCGATCGGATTCTCAACTGCTACATATGGATTTGTTTGGACCAATAACACCAATAAGTACAAGTGGAAAGAAATACACATTGGTGATAGTAGATGATTTTTCAAAGTACACATGGACGGTCTTTCTCAACAAAAAGAGAGAAACATTGAAGAAGCTGCCTGATCTACTGAAGAGACTCCAAAATGAAAAGATTCTAACAATCATCAAGATAAGATCTGACAGGGAAACATAATTTCTGAATCAAGTCATCAGAAGCTACTGTGAAGAAAATGGAGTATTGCATCAACTGGATGCTACAAGAACTCTACAACAAAATGGTGTAGCTGAGAGAAGAAATACGACCCTAAAAGAAGCTGAAAGAGCAATGATAGTAGAGGCTAACATGTGAAAAGGATATTGGGCAGAAGCACTCAACACTGCATGTTATACTCAAAACAGGTCTATTATCAACAAAGTCAAAGGAAAGATACCCTACAAATTATGGAATAGAAGAAAACCAAATATCTCATACTAAAACATTTTTGGAAGCAAGTGTTTTGTCCACAATAATGGAAAGGATCAATTGAAGATGTTTGATGCATATGCTGTTGAAGAAATATTTTTGGGATATTCAGCCATAGGCAAAACCTTCAAAATACTAAATAAGAAAACTCTGTCCATAGAAGAATCAGTTCATGTTGTCTTTGATGAACCCAATTTCAATGCTGAAATACCTAGAGAAGAAGAAGTTCAGACGACATTGGAACCAATTTATGTGAATATTGAACAAAGGAAACTCTGTTCGACAAAAACAAACAACTTTCATCCTACAATTGAACAAGGCATAACTCTAGAAGAGACTCAGACGACACCAGTAACACAACCCAATCTTAACTAGTTAAGAGATCATCCAGCAGACCAAGTTCTTGGAGATCCCACAATTGGAGTCTGAACCAGAAGAAAACTTGAATCCATGCTCACATGTTTTCTATCAGAAAAATGGAATCCAAAACCATCGAAGATGCTCACAAGGACGCTAACTGGATAATAGAATTGCAAGAAGAATTGAATGAATTTAAGAGGAATCAAGTCTGGGAATTGACAAAAAGATCACTCAAATATCATAGGCACAAAATGGGTTTATAGAAACAAGATGGATGAAAATGGTGTTATTGTGAGAAATAAAGCGAGTCTAGTAGCCAAGGGTTATTCATAAGCTGAATGAAATGACTTTGATGAGACATGTGAACCCAGTTGCAAGACTAGAAGCAATCAGACTATTGTTAGCCTATGCTGCTCATCATAATTTTAAAGTTTATCAAATGGACATCAAATCAGCATTTCTAAATAGACTACTTGAAGAAGAGGTATATGTACAACAACCACCTGAGTTTGAAATCAATGGACAAGAGGATAAAGTTACAAGCTCAACAAAGCACTTTATGGGTTGAAACAAGCACCTAGGGCATGGTATGAGACTCTTTCCAAATTTCTTGTAGAAAATGGATTTAAAAGGGGGACAATTGACAAGACATTGTTCAGAATTCAACATGAAAACTGTACACTCCTAGTACAAATTTATGTAGATGACATCATATTTGGATGTCAGAATGTCAAATTATGTGAAAAGTTTGCTAGTCTGATGAAAAGCAAGTTTCAAATGAGCAAGATGAGAGATCTCAATTACTTTCTTAGTTTACAAGTCAAACAAAAGGAGAATGGAATTTTCATCAATCAAAGAAAATACATCAGGGATTTTATCAAGAAATATGGGATGGAAACTAATTCAAAGGCTGCAACACTTGTGTCAGCAAATCTACACTTTGACCAAGATATTAATGGGAAAAGTGTGGATCAAACTAAATACCAAGGACTGATAGTTTCACTATTGTACCTGACAGCAAGCAGACTAGACATCTGATTCACCGTTGGAGTATGTGCAAGATTTCTATCAGATCCTAAAGAATGTCACTTATCAGCTACAAAAAGAATGTTGAAGTATCTTAAAGACACAGTAGACTTAGGATTATTTTATCCAAAATAAGGTGATTTCAAACTAGTTGGATACACTGATGCGTATTATGATGGTTGCAAAGTAGACAAAAGAATACATATGGTACATGTTAAATGCTAGGAAATAGACTAGTATCTTGGTTTAGCAAGAAACAGACGTATATCGCAACATCAACAGCTGAGGCAGAATATATGGTTGCAGGAAGCTGTTATGCTCAAGTCTTGTGGATAAGTCAACCACTTAGGGATTGACATTCCAATCATGTGTGACAACACAACTGCAATATCAATATCATGGAATCTTGTACAACATTCCAAGACAAAGCACGTTGATATCAGACATCATTTCATAAGAGATCATGTGGAAAAGGGTGATGTAAAATTGATATACATCAAAACAGACGATCAGTCGGCAGATACCTTCACAAAACCTCAATGTGAGAGCCGGTTTACTGAATTGAGAAGTCTCATAGGACTTATGAATCTTTCATATTCCTACTGATCATATGAAATTAACCAGTTAATTTGATCTTTGCTATTTTGGGTGAGCTCACTTGGCAGATCAGTCACCGACTTTAATGATTTCTTAAATTTATATATGACTCAAAACATGTGAAATCAAACACTTGTAAAGTCTACATATTAGTTTTGATGATCAGACTAGTCTAAGGACATTCAGATGATAAAGAGAAAACAGACTAGAATGACTCTCATATGCAACATACGACTTTGCACAAACAGACGATCTTCTGCTAAAAGAAATTTTATTCAACCTTTGAACACAAATTATTTCAAAGAAAAACTATCCATCTATATTATGTGTCTTGTGCATATAAATCATAGACACTGCTGATGTTGTAAGGCCGGACCAGGGTAAGTTATGTCGGATAAAACCCTTTTTGGGCCATCGATTAATCTACAGATGGGCTGCGGATTAATTGACGGCCTATTTTCTCATATCATACAATACTTCTTCTCTTTGCGCCCAATTCATGTTTCTTTTAGCTTTCTCCCAATGATCTTCCGAAATAATTCTGTCTTTGGCTTTCAAATCGATCTTTCCTATGCCTCCCACTCGCCTTTTCGACTCCCAAGATTCGAAATAATGCTTTTGGTGTTATTTCAACTCCCGAGATTTGAAACAACGCCTTTGTTTTGTTGTTATGTGAATTTATGGTACATTGATATCTCTTTGTTTAGTTAATGTCATGTGGCTAACCACTGGTTCAAATAACTTGGACCATTGGGATGCCACATGGCACTATGGTGCAATAGGGTTGGTTTATGGTCCACAATTATAGACTATGATTAACCTAGGTCTTTCCAAATTTTTTTTGGAAAAGGCGTAGGCCATTTTCAATATTTTGATTTTGGAAAGGTCCTAGGTTGGTGCATTTTGGTTTTCGAAACCAAAGGCATCCCTTTTGATTAGGAATTAAATATAAAGAAACAAAAGAGACCTAATTAATTAAAATTGAAATTGAAATTGTTTAAAATTAATCGTTAAACTCATTTCGATTAAAATCATTTAATTAATTAAATGTTAATAAGTTAATCGATTAGACAAAATCATTTAATTGATTAAACTTTAATCGATTAATTAAAACGCAAGTTAGTAACTTTAGATTTTATCTTTTTCATAAGATGTATTGTATGGATTAGATATTGTGATTGATATAATATGATTATATAGACCCCGATTGATCATGGACTCGACCAATAGGATAGACGTGAATGGTTGAATTTTCTGTTGGTTTTGAAATTGTCCTAGGCCGTTATGAAGAACGTGACCTAGTTTATTTTCTGCATTTATCCCATTTCCGTTAGCTTTCCCCGTGTGTGGCGGGTGTATTTATTTTTAATAGATAGAATTTATGTAACAAGAATGGAGCAGAAGACGAAGGCCAAAGAAAGAAGGCATATAGATCCTATTGACGGTTGCAGCTACCTTTGTATTGTGACCCGCGGTTTCGTCAGTTTGTATTCGAAACCGCACTTAGGAAAAGTCCATGATCATACCGGTTACTTTACGCATTTATTTATTTTGTGCATGTATTTATTTTATACGATACAATAGATGCATGACTTGGCACGATCAAAATGAATGTTTAGGAAGTATGTCTATAGAGATAGATATGTAATGATGAGACCGCAATAAATTAAAAATTAATTAAGTGAATTATTTTAAAATTACTTCCACGTCAAAAACAAATTCGAAATATTGTATCCCAATATTATATTGACGGTGAAGAGCCCTTGTTCGGATCCAATCCATTAGCCACAATTGGGGGTGGACCTACCTCGGGGATATCGTTATCATTGAGATATGATCGTATGAGATCTCATGAATATTGGTGATAATGCAAAAATTATCTCGGGTGTTTAGCGATGATGTATATGGTGGATATCTGGCTATAGTAATGAATGACCACCGGTGGTGCACGGCGGTGATGGTGAATATATGGTGGAGCAAGTGGTGATGTAAATATGAGTAGTGAAATGGGTAGTGTTTTGCCTTGTTTTCTATTATTTGTATATATAGAATAGGTTACAATAAGCACTATTTATAAGGGAGAAACCGGCTATAGTTTAGCATAATTACAATAAATGATTAATAGTACAACTAAATCTTTGGCTAGTTGGCGAGCCTGCTGCGTGTTCGATAGATGGCGATCCTGATGAGCTCGCCGCTTCCTACGTACCTTGTCTCCTTATCTTGCCAAAAGGTTCCAGTTTCTCCCTCTAAGCATAGTGGTCTCAGGTCTCTTATAGACTAATCACCGTAGTGGATCCTGCGGGCAGGCCCACTTGGCTTCACATGATGTGATTTCGGACCGTCAGGCCGAAGTACGGTGACGACCCGTGGGCCGAGGTTGGTTGATGCGCTCATGGACAGTGGCAAATGGCCTTGTCCGTTAATTCGGTGGCTAGATAGACCCGAATAGAGATCCGTAGACGGTATTGCGGTTCAGGCATATCAATGGCCCTTTACTCCATGCCAACATTTTCCTAAAATGTTAGGTGTGGAGTAAAGTTCGTTCGTGGATCGATTGCCTTGGGATACCGTAATGGCTTTACGTGGCATATAGCCTCAGCCTTTTTGCGGTTTTAGTTGGCGGATCACCTTAGTCTTTAAGCAGTCTTAAAAGGAGAGTAGCCTTGTCCTCTAGGATGGATAGAAGTGCGAGGCAACCTTAGCCTTTTGATGGTCGTATGTGGCTGATAGCCTTGACCTTTTGGTGGTTTTGAAGGGTGCATAGACTCAGCCTTTTAATGGTCATTCGGGGCGGATATCCTTGACCCTTTGGTGGCTTTAAAGGGCGCGTAGTCTCAAACTTTTAATGGTCATTTGGGGCAGATAGCCTTGACCTTTTATGATCTCTTTATAAAGAGGACGTGGGACCTCGCTATTAAGCGGATGGCCTAGTAGATTAATGGATCGACTTATAGTGGGGCTAAATTGGTCTCATGACTGATTTGATGGTTGAGTGCATGGTTTGAGGAGCCACCTCGATTCCGCATTTGATGTGATGGTTGGTGTGAACCGTCGGATATTCTGATTAGTCAAGGGCTTTTCACTAATCGCGCGATATGGCGGTTTCAAATTTTTGAAATTTGAATATAACTGCTCAGATAATAACCATTGATTCCCAACTCCTAACACCTTTGGCAATTCTCATTTTCGCCACCAATTAATTTCCGGCGAAGGCTAGAGGTTTCCGGCAAGGTTTTGAAGTTTTCGGTCGTTCTTCCCCAGATTTCTTCAAGTTTCGACCTACTGTCCAGCTAATCCATTCGATATTTCCTCAAAATTTATGATTTCATGCCTGATTTCCTTTCATATGCATCTGCCCCTGGATTTCGTACCTTCGAAGTAGCTCTAGGGATTAAAACCTTGATCTTTTTCTTGAGTACACCCATATCTGCTGTTTGTGTTTTCCTGTAAGTTCATTTTCCTTAGGAATCTTTGGGTAGAGTGTATGTTCTTTGATTCTTGGCATTTCCTCGTCAATTTTATAGGCCTTTATTTTTCCCAGCTTTTCCCTTTAAGTCCTGGGGGTGGCTCACCGAGTCCTTCATGTCCTGGAAAATCAAAGGATGAGGTGTCGAGACGAGTGGACTCCACCGTTTTGGCCCTGATTATCTTAGGTGATTGACACTCTGCCTCGTCCTTATGTTTTGTAGAATTTCTGTTTCAGTCAGTGACAATGACGGTGTTAACGGATATGCTTCGGGTGATGTCGAGAAGGCGAGCACAAGCGGCAGTGAGACCGTAAGTGACGATTTGAGGCGAGATACCATGGTGTTATCCCAGCTGCCCGTGACCGCATCAGGTCGCCAAAAAAACATTGTTCATAAAATTCCTCGTGAACCGGCCACTCTGTCCAAAAAGTGGAAAGAAGCTGCCAGGGCTAAGGGGAAAGGTAAACAGGCTGCTTCCGCCAAAGACTCAAAAGGAAAACAGGTCGTAGACGATGATTCGGAGCTGAAGAAGAAACATAAAGTGGTCCGGCCTAACAATCCACATGAAATCCATGATGATCAAATGATGGATGCTCTGGACAAGGATATCATAACTCAGTGGGCGGCCATCCGATATCAACTCTCTGAGCCGAGCACATTGGCTGAGTTTAATATCTCCAACGCTTATGCTTTTCCGGGCTTGAGTTTCATGACCAAGGATGGCAAGATTGAGGGTTGATTGGTCGATATTGATAGAAGTAGTCAACGCCTGGACGAGGATGCTCTTGTCCTCCACTATGATCACTTCATAGCGGGGCTTCGCCCCCTTTTGACCCATTTTTTTGTTGAGGTGAGGGAAAATCTCGCCGCTTTGCCTTGCGATTTTACCCCTAGGGCGGTAAGGATAATGACGGCCTTCATCGTGTTGTGTCGGATTTTGAAACATGAACCCTCGTTGCCAGTATTTTTACGATTCTACATCTTCGGTAAGACGACTATGAAAAAGCTTGAGTCCAGCAATATCTTATCAGCAAAGTTCAAGATTTTGGGGTGCCGTCTATTCTATTGGTTGACCGATAAAGTGAGGGATTGGAACGAACGAGGGATGAAGGTCGAATCCGCAGTAGGGTGGCCTTTCCTAAAGTTCAAGCCACGTGATCCTAAGAGATTAAATTCCATCACTGTTCCAAGGTTTCTTGAGGCCGATGAACAGAAACTTGTTGACAAGATCCATAAGCTTCGTGGGTGGAATGGCCACACCCAAAAAATAAATTTCAGTTTGGGGATTTTTCTTGATTTAAACAATCCCTTTTGTTGTATAGCGGGCATCACTGGGCCGATCAATGACCAACCCGCTTTAGAAGTCAAAAAACTCTTGACCGATGTAGACTGGTATGGCGAGTTCCATCACAAAAAGTCCGTTCCATCCGCATGCCAGACGTCTGACAGGGAGCCATCTCAGTGAGCTTCTACTGACCCCAGTAAAAATCTTTGTTTCATTTCCGTCCTGTTTTCTCTTGATTTCGCATGACCTATTGCCTTTAGTTTTGTTTAATTTTCTATTGCATTTGATATTAACTTTTGTGGCCCCGTGCAGGTAAAAGGAGCAACGCTACGGAGGATAGGAATACTAAGCTCGCTAGGATCAAGGAAGAGAGGAAACGGCACTTGTGCAGCTGACGGATAGTAAAGGGCCCAATCCTCCCCTCGTTGACATGGCGACTACCCTTTCCACTGGCGCAGCCTCCATAGAGGAGCCTTTAAATACTGTGCCCGTGGGTGGGGCAATCCCGGCTGTTGAGAAAAGGGCAGATGAAGCTGCTAAGTCCAAGAGTAAAAAGGGTGCCCCGAAGTCAAAGCCGTCTGGGCTTGTTGATGAAGAAGAGGTCGCTGTGGAGGACGAGTCGGTCTCCCTTAAGAAGAGCAAGGCTGGCGAGGGTGGCCAGAGTTTTGTGATTATTGTTGCAGATGCTTCTCAACCTGTTGAGGCTGTAATTGATGCCTCCAAGTCTACTGAGGCCACAATGACTGAGGCGATTGACTTGATGGGTAGCCCAATCAAACCTGCTGACAGAGGCAAGACCAAGGTTTCCGGCTCGGCCTTGGTTACGGTGCCCCCAAAGAAGAAAAAGGAGATCCCGGCCGGTTTTAGAGGAAGGCCTGCTCTATGGATGGACCTAGAGTTTTTGGCGAAGCCGTTGACTCTGAACACTTCGGCGGACTTGTCCCGGTCTTTTGCTGATGTGCTTCCCTTGATGAATTTGAAAATCCAGCTACCCAATGCGAAGAAGATAATAGTCGGACCGGGGATCTTGTCTAGAATAGTACAGGAGGACCTAGTGGCTTCCATGGCCTCAGCAGGTACGGTTGATAGATCACAGCTTATTGAATATTCCATCAGGATGTCCGGTCTCGTGGTGAGCTCGGTAAATCACTTTTCTGTCCTTGTTTTTGACTATTTCAATTTTGCGCAACATTATGCACACTTATACTTTCCCCATTCTCAGGCCGCCACTTAACTTGCTCAAACTCAGTGGGCGCATAATGCCGAGAGAAAGAAGCTCCTTGATGATTTTGGCAACCTAAGGAGAGAGCTGAGAGAGGCCGAAGCACGGACTGAGAAAGCCGAGAAGAGAACCGATGCTCTTGATGATCGGCTCCATGCTGAGAGCGATGCCAATACTAAAAAGATCTAGGAGATCAATGAGCTGTTAAAGGCAGCCGAGGCTCAGTGTGTTGATGTTGAAGCCAAATGGGAGGCGAAGAGGAAAGCTACTGAGGGACTCAACCACGAGCTGGCTAAATTCAAGTCTGAGCTGTCTGGGCTTCGTGTGAAGCACGTTGAGGATTTGAAGAAAACGGAGCTGGATGGTTTCGATCAAGGGTTTTTCATATTTCCCGGTGCTTATGGAACGCTCACGGCTCTAAGGTTGCTGACTTGGAGACCTTGTAAGACTGGCTTACTACCGATCAGGACGATTTATCTTTGAGGGTTTTTCATCCTGATCTTCCTTACACCGACGAGCAGTTGGCTGGCTTCGCTGATAGGCAAAGGAAGTAAAATCAGCATGTCTGGGATCCTCCTCCAGTGAAAGAGGTTAACCTTCATTCCATGATTAAAGAGTGGGAGGAGTTGGCCAACCAAGATGCAGAGGATCTCGCAGGTGGTGTTAGCGGATCCAAAGGGGTTGGTGGCAGTTGTGAGAAGGCTGTCGAGGAGGATCCTGATCGGTACTTAAGCACTCCACCTTCTGAGAAATAAACTTGGCTTCATTTTGGTTCTGTAATGATAATAACCTTTCTTTCCGCACTTGCTTGTATGAATAGTGGCCGTTGATTTTGGCCTTTTATTTTGAATGCATGCTTCATCTTTCTTAAGTGCAGTAGGTCCGCCTTTATATTCTGCAATGCTTTCCGTATCTTGCTTGAAATACTCGGTCTTTTTGAGTCCACCGATTGAGTCCGAGGTATATGTATATGTATATGTATGGCCCCCTTGTTTGACGAGGTTGAGTGATAAAAGTCGAGCTCGCTAAAACTATTTCGAACTTAAAACCTGACCTGCTTTGTCGAATCCTCTTTTTGAAATCAAAATAATTCATGTGCGGCTGTCTTGTTTCAAAAGAGATCGTTGGCGAGCTCTGATGAAATGATTTAAAGCCTGTTTCGAAAATTCAACTCGCGGTCCCCTTACTTCAAATTGTTTGCGGGACCGGAAGGATTTATTTGTTGCATTGATTGCGTGAAAGACAGGGATTTTTTAGATACGTGTCAGGCATGGCAGTGAGAACGGCTCTGAGCTGACCATCGCTTCGAAGACCGCAAAGTAACTTCCACATTGATTGCGGTCTCGGTAACCATGGAGCAATTATTGTGAATTTGAATTTTGAAATTCAAAAATACTATCTGAATCCTGACCATCCGATTCTTCTGACCCTGATCGTGGGATCATTTTACATTTCATGTAAAAGGAGGACCTTCCCTCTTCTCCAATACATTTGCAAATCTTAAATTCTATAGCAAATAAAATCTTTCGTTCCCTCTCGTTCTCTTTTCTTTGCCGTTATCATGTCCTCTCCCAATCACGATTTATCATCTTTTTCAGCACGGCATCTGGTAACGCTCGTGCTAATTTCTAGGGCTACTTTAATAGAGTCCCGATTCTAATGGAGAAAGGCCTGAATCAATATGAAATTAGAGGAGGCTCAGAGCTTCGTATCGCCGTGTCTGGGTGGAGGGATTCATTGCAGCACCCTCCGGTGGGTGTAATGTTACGATGGTGTGTGAATTTTACTCGGTTTTGTTGGAGGCTACGTCTGTTAGGGGCACTAGGCTTGTTTCTCTCCATGGTGTTTCAGTTCCATTTAGACCGGTGGTCATTAATGGCTTTTTCGGTTTTCCCACTTTTGATCCTGCTACCCTTTATGAGTTGGCTTGGGATCTTGATGGTGAGTTAGCTGGATTATGCATCGCAATGGTGTGTTCCACTCTTTGTTTCCTGGTGAGTGGGATCCCGTCCCGGAGGGGGTTGCTTCCGAGCTGTCCCAAAATGCTGAGGCCTGGAAAAGGTTCATCAATACTCGCGCTATCCCGACCGATGAATTTCCCGAGATCACTGAAGATGAGGCTATTCTTCTTCATGCAATCGTTTCCCCGGGTGTGAATGTCAATTCGGGGTTTTTAATTCATCATGAGGCCGTTAACTTTTCCATTGCTATGGACTTCGGTCATTCTATTCCTTTTGCTTGGCTAATTTTTAGCCTTAGCACCATTGTGGTTCCGTCTTGCCATTCTGACGAGTATCTCCCCCAGCAAATTATCCAGTTGGTGCATATCCCATCCGACTCCTCAACCGAGGGTGGTTCTTCTAGCGACGACGAGTAGTTTTTTTTTTGCTGCATTGTACTTGGTAAGCTTGCTTTTATATTGAATTCGCCACTTGGGTTCTCACTTATCTTGCTTTTCTTATCTTAACGATGAATTCACAGAAAGTAATCATCCTAAAATCTGGCTCGCCATAGATATTTAAATGAATCGAAATTCCAATGTTCGGCCCCCTTGTTTTAAGCAAGGACAAGGAGTCTTTCACGGCGAGGTTGAAACAAATGACCTCAATCGGTCCGATGCGTTAAGAGATTTTCATCCGGGCCTCTTGTTTTAGACAAGCGTAGGGCTTTCAGCCTGCGGGCTTTTCGGAAACAAAGCGGATGAGCACAACTTTGAAAAGATCGATTTATATTAGCAAACAAACATTTCATTCAAAATGATCTCCTTCGGGGGCACAAAATATGATTTTGTCTAGCAAAAGAGAGCATCACTTTTACATGTAATATATTTTCAAGTTGTCCACATGCCAGGGCCTGACTTAATCCTTCAGAATGTAGGTCCCTTTCTTAACAATTCTTGATATCTGAAGGGGACCTTCCCAATTTTTGGACAACTTTCCATTCGTTACCTTCTGTCATGTGGCCTCCCTTTTAAGTAAGAAGTCTCCAATTGTAAAGGATGGTCGCGGATACGTTTTTCATGGTGTCTCTTGGGGGACTGTT
The DNA here is from genome assembly GCA_026214975.1 of Gentiana macrophylla. Classification (NCBI taxonomy): domain Eukaryota; kingdom Viridiplantae; phylum Streptophyta; class Magnoliopsida; order Gentianales; family Gentianaceae; genus Gentiana; species Gentiana macrophylla. Next base: position 54,191,399 of record CM047806.1, read on the forward strand.
TTCAATTGACTAGGAGGCCATAAGACTCTATCTGATTTTATTTCAACAGATCGAGGTCGAGCTGCCTGGTTACCAGGTTTTTGGTCTCATTGAAATGTGAAAATCTCAGGCTTGGGAGCACCATCTCAACCGGGACCATGCCCTTCGAACCATAATTCTAAGCGAAAAGAGTTTCCCCCTTCGTCGTTTTTCGTGAGGTTCACAATGCCCACAAGGCAGCGGGCAGATGGTCTACCCGTTTCCCGGATTTTTCATCCAAACTTATCTTCAACACTTTAAGAACCTATTTGTTTGCGTTTTCAGCCTAACCATTTCCTTGCGGATAGCGCACTGACGATTGCCAATGATTTACGTTATGTTCTGTGCAAAAATGAGTGAATTCGTCTTTAAACTGTGGCCCATGGTCTGACGCTATCGCTCTTGGGACCCTAAACCTTGTCCATACTTGATCGAGCAAGAATTAGATGATGTTCTTTGAAGCGATCTTTTCCAGAGCCTTCGCTTCAATCCACTTTGTGAAGTAGTCAACTGTGACAACTACGTATTCGCAATTGGATCGACCTTTCTTAATCGGGCCGATCAGATCGATTGCTCACATATCAAAAGGCCAGGCTGCAACGACAATACTTTGCTCTACTGAAGGTAGTCTGGGTATGTCGGTGAAGCGTTGGAACTTGTCACAACTTCTTGCATATCTCTGTGCATCGTCGGTGAGCTTAGGCCAATAGTATCCGGCCAATAGGACTTTCTGAGCTAGCATTCTGTTTGTGGGATGGCCCCCGCATACCCCATCATCCAATATGCCTTTGACCTCCTCAGGTCGCAAACATCACAACAAAGGTTTTGAAAAATATCGCTTGTATAGAATTCCATTTGGGAAGGTATAACGTGCTGACCTTTTCCTTAGAGCTTGGGCTTGCTTTGGATCAGCAGGTAGAACCCCATTTTCAATATAAGCCATGATCTCGCCGATCCAACATGGAGTTGCTGGTTGGATATCCATGATTTTGGTCATGTTGATTGTAGGCTCAGAAAGCTATTCTACCATGATCGATGGTTCATTTATCTTTCCTTCCTCTGTCAACTTAGATATGTAATCAGCCATTTCATTCTCCTCACGTCTTATCTTTTTGAACTCGCAGTAGTTGAAACTGTCCTTTAGTTTATGGAAGAGATCAAGGTATTTTTGTAGAATCTCGCACTTCATTGCGTTTGACCCAGTTACCAGATGGACTACCAATATTTAATCACAGTTGACTTCTATGTTTTCGACGTTCATCGCCTTTGCAAGTTCAAGACCCGTGATGACAGCTTCATGTTCTGCCTAGTTGTTCGATGCTATAAAGTACAATCCTAAGGCTTTTTCTATTTCCTCAGAAGTTCTCGGCTCAAGTAGTATGACTCCAGCCCCACAACCATTTCGGTTCACGGCCCCGTCGACATATAGCTGCTAGCAATGATGCGGCCTTTACGGCGCGGTCACGACTGAGGTGCTTGGTTGATCGATAGGGTGAGGACTAGATTGCTCTTCAGACCACTCTTAGTTGAAACTTGCTTCCACTATGAAGTCCTCCAGGGTTTGAGCTTTGATAGCCTTCCATGGATCATAGAATATGTCGAATTCTGTCAGTTCGATGGCCCATTGAAGCAATCGGCCTGAAAGATCCGGCTTATATAGCACTTGCAGCAATGGGCTACCAGACAACACAAAAATCATATGCGAAGAAAAATAAGCCATTAACTTTCGGGCAGCAATATCAACACAGTAGAACAACTTCTCTATATTAAAATAACGATTCTCAACGGGACCGAGAGATTTCGAAACATAATAAACGGGCCTTTGGAGAGTCCCGTCCTCCTTGATAAAAACAACGACAACAACCCAGTTTGAATCCGCCAGATACAAAAAGAGTTCATCTCCCACTGTTGGACTAACCAGAATGGGTGAGCTCACCAGGTAAGCCTTAAGGGCATTGAAGGCTTGAGAACACTCTTCATTCCAATAACAATTCTTGTTTCCCTTGAGGATTTTGAAGAAAGGCAAACACTTATCAGCATATTTGAAGATGAATTTTCCTAGAGCGATGACCCTTCCATTCAGCCTTTGCACCTCTCGGATGCATGTTGGATCTTTCATGTCTAATAAGGCCTGGATTTTTTTTGGATTTGCTTTGATACCCTCTGAGTGACCATAAAGCATAGAAATTAGCCTGCTTGAACCCCAAAGGCGCATTTAGCTGGATTCAACTTCATGGAGTGTTTCTTGATGTTGTCAAAAGTTTCCTGAAGGTCTGCAACATGTCTTTTGCAGGCCAAATTCACGACAATTTTGTTAATATAGGCCTCCATATTTTTCCCTATTTGAGAATGAAAAACTCTGTTGACCATCCGCTGATACGTCGAGCCCGCATTTTTCACTCCGAACGACATCATTTCATAGTAGTACATACCTCCGGTGGCTCTGAATGCCGTCATTTCCTTCTCATTGTCTACCATCTTTACTTGATGATGGCCTGAGTATGCATCCAAAAAACTTAGCATTTCAAACCCAGCAATTCTGTCAACCATTCGGTCAATTCTTGGGAGCTTATAAGGGTCTTTTGGACAAGCTTTGTTCAGTTCTGTGAAGTCGATGCACATCCGCCATTTCCATTATGCTTCTTTACCATCACAACATTTGCGAGCCAAGTGGGGTATTGAATCTCTTTTACAATTTCCGCTTGAACTAGCTTGTCGACCTCAATCTTAATAGCGACTTCCTTTTCCTTAGAGAATTGATGAGCCTTTGTAGAATGGGCTTAAAGTTGGGGTCAATATAAAGATGATCCTGTGCAATTTCGGGTTCGGCACCTCTCATATCGGTGACGACCCAAGTGAAGGCGTCCAGGTTTGCCTTAAGCAGTGAAATAAACTTTTCTTTTTCTTGTTCATCCAGATGACCCCCAATATTTATCTTTTGATTTGGATAGGATTCATTCACGATCACCTCGACTAATTCATCCTAGGCAGTGAAGTCAGGTTCATCTCTTATTTGCAGAGTGTCACAAATGACCTTCTTGGGTTCCACCTCGCTCGTCTCAAGTTGGTTCAAGTTTCCCTCATTTCTTTCTTCATTCATGCTACTTTCCTGGTCTGAAATTTCTGCATTTCCAACCTTTTTCACCGCATTTATCTGGCCTGAGCCTAATACGGCTTCAACATTTTCGATCCTAGGCTTTTATACTGGTTTTGGTTCAGATAATCAGTCCGATTTTTGGTTATGTGGTCAAGCAGAAAGTGGGGCCGATTAACGGCGATCTTGATTCCATTGTCGGTGTAAAACTTAGCCCTTTGATGTGGCACCGAAACGGTCATCTAAAACCTTTTGAGTGCGGGGATCCCTAGAATCGCAGTATAGTGAGAATGTAAGTCAACCACAAGAAAGTTTACCTTTTCGGTGCGGATCAGCCCAAAGTCCCCAACCTCGACATCTAACTTGATCTTTCCTATCACTCTGACTTTATCATAGGAGAATCCCTCCAACATTCCAAGATATGGCCTCAGCCTAGATTTCCCATAGCCGATACGTTGCAACATTTCCCAATAAATTATATCTCGGCCAGCTCTAGTATCTAGCAGAACTTTGTTCACCCCGAAATTGTTGATCCTTATTTTAACCACAATGGCAACTCCATTGCCCCTGGAGGGCCCGATAGCTCACTTCGAGTAAAATTTATGGCATGTTCGGATTCGTCCAAAATGATAGGCTTCTCAAAATTCCCGACATTGATAGAGTTGATTTGATCTTTAAGCTACTTATTCGTGGGGAACTCTTTAATGATGACTCTGATCTCGTTTTCATACTTGCGGGGCTGCCTGTCATTTCTGTTAGCCACGCCATTCTTCTTATATTTATCCAGAGAACCCTCTTTGATCATCTTATCAATTATTCTCCTCAAAGTGATACATTCATCTGTTATGTGACCGTGGTCTTCATGAAAATGATAGTACTTTGATTCATCACAAAGCTTCGGGTTGGCTCTCATAGGCCTCGGCTTTTCTATTCGGTCATGGATTTCAAATAGAATTTATGAAGGTTTTGTGTTCAGAGGAATGAAATCTTCGTCATCAAACGAAGGGTTTTTTGATCTCACGGTCATCATTCTTACCGCGCTCCTCTCTCCGATCCTCTTTTTGCGATCCTCTTTACGATCTTTTTTTATGCCCTTCGCTCTACCTTTTCCAGAGGGTGAGGGAGTCACCTCTTCAACCCATATGTTCGATCTTGATCCAGCAAATCGCATAGACTTTTTGGCGGGTGAAAGGAGAAGTGAGTTTTCACGGGACTCTTCGCAATTCTGGTGAGGAAGCTATGTTTGACCTCGGAGTCTGGATATTTTTTGTCTGATCATATAGCCGCATGAAACTATCATAATAACTTTTGTTCATCTCGTTCTCACATTGACGGATATCATATAGACCTCAATTGTCATTTCGGCCTTTCTGCCATTTCGAACTCCGCTAAGAATTTGTTTTTCAAATCATTCCAATCCTGAATAGATCCTTGGCCTGACCGCGGATCCACCATACGGCCCGCTCGTGCATACTTCCTACTAGGGCTATGCACCAAGCGGATTTGTTAGATGTGCTAGTATGATCCAGCTTTCGAATGAGGTTATCCACTCATATGGGCAGGTTGTCCCCTGATAGTAATGATATTGTGGATAAGTGATCTTTTCTATAGGCAGCGAGCTCAAAATATGATCGGAGAGTATGTTGATTCCTGAGGTCGGTTTGGCCTCGTCTGATGTCCTTGACCTCTTTAGCTCTTCGATATGCTTTTGCATTCTTTCGAGTCTGTCATCAGCAACAGGTATGACGGCTCCCCTTACTACGTCCTCAGAGTCTGCGTAGTACACCGATTCGACTTCATGTTCACCTCGCCTGTCCTTTATGATTTGGCGATCATTGCGGTCATCTCGGGCCTCTCGTCGTGGTATGACGTTCCTTTCGGAGTGGGGAGGGCCTAACCGCTGGTGCACTGTTCTTTTTTCAGCATTTCCCAAATGTTCAAGAGAAGATCTTCTCTCAATACTTTTTCGGGGTGCACAGGACTTGACCGCCCGCACTGTAGAACTTATGCTTTCATCGATTTCGACGTGCTGAACCCTTGCTTGTCGATTTTGTTGTGGCGCTTCAGTGTGCGGGACGGTACCTAACTTAGGGGGTGGCAAGATTGGTTTAGGAAGAAAACCTTTGGATATGATGATGGCATTGGCCAAGTATAGGTTTTCACTATAGTCGGCATAATTTTGAGTAGCTATCACCTCGGGATCGTTAACGTTGGGTACAGTTTTCTAGAATTACCTCACGACTCCGCTGGGGCCTCGAGGTGCCAATAGCTGCCTTCCTGCGAGCATGTCCGGTGCAGACTGGCTCTGAGGTCACAGTGGCCTCTATAGACTTAGTCATTTGTTCTATGATGCTCCTAGCATCTGTGGCTCTTTCTTCCTGTTGGGATGGATCCGAATTCACAGTTGGATTTTCATGTGTGTCCTCTACGTTCCTTCCACGTGGTGGGTCCTGAGTGGTTTCCTTTCCAGATGTGATAGATAATATCAGCGAGTCATTGATGCCTGCCATGTGGCAAAACCTGATTCATTGTCTGCGCTAAAATCCAAAAAGTACACTGAAAAATAACCAATTGTCCTCTGACACACACCAACCTTGTACTATCTGATTTTAAGGCGGTGTGCTCGAGATGTTGTCGAACAAGACGTCTCCGGTATGCTGAGGGACGGTCCGACATACGGAAATATCGGGAATTCAAGGACAACTGGGACGAATCAATCGGGAAGTCCAAGAATATACCAATTTATTATGATTCTGATGCACTATAACCCCAAAACTTGACTAAAACCCCAGAATATGTAAATAACGAACCCAGAATATGCAAGCACGATTCTTACTTTGCCAAAAGCCCAAGAATCACAACTGAAACATGCTAGTTATATCAATACAACAAATAATGCCAAAAGTCTCGTTCTTAACATGAAAATGTTGATAGTGATGGTTTCTCAAATGCAAACTTAACAAACAGGGTGTTCTTGTTAGTTCTAATAAATGTAAATCTCGAGACAACAAGTATCGGCTCCATAATAAACTTTCTGGCCAGGAAGTGTGAAAAAAATGACTCTGACTCGTTTCTTAAACAAAACTAACGAGAGTGGTGATGATTCAAATGCAAACTCGTTATTTTTTAGAAAGATTCGAGGAGTTTACCTTGTGTTTAGGACTAACGATGAAGATTTCCGCTTTGCCGAGAGAGAGCTGAGAGCTTTTTGATGAAGAAATCATGGAGGAGCCTGAGGAAGATGATGGAGATCTTCCTGGAGCCGCCGTGAAGGCGAGAAATGACTGCGGTGCCGTACGCCGGCGGGGAGTAGAGAGCTTGTTTTTCCCGATAACGGAGCCAACTGATAATGTCGAAATTATCTCAGGTGTTAAGCGGTGGTGTATATGGTGGATATCTGGCTATAGTAATGAATGACCACCGGTGGTGCACGGCGGTGATGGTGAATCTGTGGTGGAGCAAGTGGTAATGTAAATCTGAGTCGTGAAATGGGCAGAGTTTTGCCTTGTTTTCTATTATTTGTAAATATGGAATGGGTTACAATAATCCCTATTTATAGGGGAGAAACCGACTATAGTTTAGCATAATTACAATAAAGGACTTATACTACAACTAAATCTACAGCTAGTTGGTGAGCCTGCTGCGTGTTCGATAGATGGCGATCTTGATGAGCTCGCCGCTTTCTACGTACCTTGTCTCCTTATCTTGCCAAATAGACGATAGTTTCTCCCTCTAAGCATAGTGGGATCAGTTTTCTTATGGACCTAATCGCCATAGGGATCCGGCGGGCAGGCCCCCATTGGCTTCGCATGATGTGATTTCGGACCGTCAGGCCATAATACGGGGCCGACGACCCGCGGGCCGAAGTTGGTTGATGAGCTCGTGCACAGTGGTGGAAAATGGCCTTGTCCGCTACTTTGGTGGCTAGACAGACCCGAATAGAGATCCATAGACGGTATTGCGATTCAGGAATATCAATTGCGTTATGACTTGACTGAAATTTATTCGATAATCAGCCACAGCAGGGGTCGGGTAATTTTTAGAGACAAGGGTTGACCACCACATTGTGATGTGAATTGTCAAAGAGTTGACTGGTCAACAACCAAGAGACATAGTGATGTGATTGGTAAGGTGTCACCTACTCATCTAATTATTTCGATTCACCAGCCACTGCAGATAATCGACATAACTAAGTGGGATCTTGGCCACTAAAGAGTTTTTGGAAAATTCTTGAAAGTCAATTGGGAGTAGTTGAATAGTGGGAGCAAAATCATAAACCAAAAGACCATTTTTGATTTTGCATGTATAAACAACAACACTCTTTTATCTTATTTTATGTTGTAGCTTTAGCAAACTTTTATTTATGTTTTTTATTCTTGATTGTTAAAACCAAATTAGTGAATGTTACCTTTTGAGAAACGTTCTCAAACAAGGTTAATTAGTTTTAATCCTTTTAAAATAAGCAATGACATGAACAGCTACGTTATAGTAGTTAAAAGAAGAAGACTACATATTTGACGGAGTGCTCTAAGACTTTAATTGTTGATCAAAACGGAAGCTCGTGATATGATTGAATCTCTTGAAATAAGTTTCAACGAATCAATCATATACTGAATACGACAATGTCCAATAGGTCATTATGTCATACGATGACAATTAATTCAAACTTTAAATGTGTTCGATATGAATGACCACAACGAACTTTGGAAAGGTTGTTTTCATAATTATAAGATTTAAGTATCGACTTAATTCTTCAATCATTGCTTGAAGGTTAATTAAATAGTTCATGTTTTGAATATGATTCAAAAGGTCAAATAAACTATCTAATTGTTGGTCCTGAGAAAAGGCTGACACAAGTTTAGAGTGGGGGGGGGTGAATAAACTTGTCCCCAAAAACCTAGATTTGAAGCAACTTAAGTTCAGTCTTAACTTGTGTGGAGTTTAGCCAACTTAGCTGAGAATAAGTCTAACTTACTTATGCTCAAACTGAGTTAACTGACAGCGGATAAATTAAAGCCTTTTTGTAAAACTTGTGTTATCAGTTAAAGAAGAATGCAATGCTTTGCTGACTTAGTTTCTAATGTTTGCAGAGTTAAGATCTGATGAGATGTAAACTATAATGCAGTAAATAAATGCATAAAGTAAAAAAAAAAAAAAATTATAGAGGTTCCAGGTGGTGTAATCCTGTCAGTCCTCTCTTCCCCTGTGATGCGGAGGAAAATTCCACTTGAACTCTTTGAAGTATCCGGTTACAAAAAGTCCTAAACTCATAGTCCTTCATTAATCCCTAGTTTCACTATCTAAACAACTATAGAACATGTAGGATTGCTGCTCTGCAGCTGCTTGCACCACTGGTCCTTGAAGGGTTGTATTGCCTCTTCACCAGCTCATCATAAACACCGTCTTCCTGACTGCACCTCAACTGTCTTTCACACCTTCTTGGTGTTTCACAGACTAAAACCTTTGATAAAATATCAAAGTTGAGACTTGAATCAATAACTATGATTCAATTTGTGATTTGAGCTTCTACTTCTAAATGTATATGATTTGCACAAGCTCTGTTTTCTTCAAGTGTGAGTCTTGATGTTTCTTTGAATACTTATGAACAATTTGAAGATTTGTTGATTTGAATCTTGCAATGTAGAATATAACATGAGTTCTTTTAATTCACTATCCCCCTTAGTAGAATCTTTCTTAATTTATTTTTTTCTTAGAACTCCCCCTCTCTTCTTGTGGTAGAAGTGGCCTATTTATAGGGGTCATTCCAACGTTCATCTTGATTGAATTTGAATTCTTGTATCCGTTGGTGCTCCTGCTTATTCTGTTGAATGTCAGTGTCATTTCTGACATTTCTTCATCCATTATATTGCTTGCTCACTAACGGTCAGATTTCAGCTTGAATCTCTACAGCTTGAAAACTGAGTAGATTATGAATGGTCAGTTTTAAGCTTTCAGAAAACTTAGTCAATTTTCAGTTTAGAGCGTTAACTAAGTTTTTACTCTTCTTCAAAACTTAAACTCTATTTTCATCATCTGATTATTGTTTATTTAATCAGAGTACACCATGTCAAATAAATCTTCTAAGATATCATTGTCCTTATGTATCTTAGGTCTTGATACAAGATACATAAAGTCAGTTCAGGTCATCACAATCTTGCCTGAATTCTAACCTTATAGTCTCGGCTTTGGTCTTTATAAACTGAGTTTGAACCCTCAGTTCTTCAGTCTTCAATAACTGAGTCTGTGTCCCTCAGCGTTCTTAACTGAATTTGTTCCCTCAACCTTCAGCTTCTAGATAAGCCAATTGAGTCTGTGTCCTTCAGCGAACTTACCTTCTTCAGTTCTAGTTCGTATACTCATTTCTCTTGATGAAGTCAGTTTCTTCTTATGAATACTCTTTTTGTAAACTCAGTATTCGAATTAAGAAGGTAAGTTCGCTGAGCGTATTATGAATGCTCTTTTTGTAAACTCAGAACTTACAAAGAGTATTCATATGAATACTCTTATGAATACTCTTTTTTTATATTCTTTGTATATTATGATAGAATATACAAAAACTCAGAACTTACATAAAATCTTATGAATATACTGAAGAAAGGTAAGTTCTCGGCATTCTTAGTTTACCTTATTCTTTTACAATGATTGTCTGATTAACCTATACAAGTATCAGACTCGAATAAATCCTATGCATTCATTTCTAGATGTCTTTTTGCTTTGCACTATAAAATCTTATGAATATCTGAAGAAAGGTAAGTTCTCGGCATTCTTAGTTTACCACTTCATCGTAAAGGATCATCAATTTCAACCACAATAGTTAATAGGTGGTCACCTACTAATAAATTTCTCTCGCCATAAGAAGCAATATCCACCTCAACAAGCGTGGTTTTGCATCCTTCTTGGCAAATAGATATCTCATGGTCGGGCAGAACTATCAATCCAACATGACCGAACTTCGGAAAGCAAAACAACAAATTAAAAAGTTCTTTCGCCAGGGTAGCATACTTTCTTTGTTGAGCCGAGTTCATGGTATGACTCAGATAGTAGATAGTGGCTTAAACAACTTGTCAATCTTCCGACCTGTGACAATTCCTACGGCATAATCACTCATCACATCACATCACTGAACCCCTTAGACCAATCAAAGCACAAGATAGAAAAAGGGTTCGAAAGCATCTAGGCATGCCGTGATCAAAACCACAGGGGCCTCTTTATCAATTGAAGAGTAAGAGGTCTAGCAATGTGGGAAACTCCGAATGAATCTATGATAAAAACCCTGCATGTCCCAAGAATGAACGAGTCTTCGTAGATTCAGAGTATAGGAAGCTTAAAATTACTCCCTATTTTTGCTCTATCGACTTCTATTCCTTTCCCCGATACCTTATGTCCTAAAACAATTCCCTCAGTTACCACTATGAAATGACACTTTTCCCAATTTAAAACCAAGTTTGTCTCTTCACAACGTGAAAAGCACCTTATCAATGTTCGACAAACATTCATCATAAGTATCACCAAAAACACTAAAGTCATCCATAAAACTTCCATGAAATGCTCTATCATATCAAAGAAAGATGGCCATCATGCATCGTTGGAATGTCGCAGTGCATTACACAACCCAAACGGCATTCTTCTAAATGCAAAATACGGACATGTGAAAGTAGTTTTATCCTGGTCATGTATATCGATGTGAATTTGATAATAGCTTACTAAAACCATCCAAAAGCAAGAAATGCATGACCACTAGACGCCTAGCATTTGATCAATAAAGGGGTAGGGAAAATGATCTTCCTAGTCTTATCATTTAGCATGCAAAATCAATACAAACCCCGTGACCAAGAATTAAACGAGTAGGAATAGGCACACCTTTTCATTAAGCTCAAAGTAATGCCTCCTTTCTTAGGCCACACGACTTGTGTAAGGGCTCACCCATTCACCTGGTCGGAGATTGTAGATTATCCCTAACTCAAGCATCTTTACTAATGTCTTTCACCACCTTCTGCATATGTGGGTTAGCTGCCTTCAAATTGCCTGACCGGCTTGGCATCTTCTTCGAGAATGATCTTGTGCTTGCATATCGGCGCGATCGACTTTTATGTCAACCATCTTCCATCCGAAGGCCTTTTGTGTTTTTTCGCAAACGTGATCAACTTAGCTTCCCCGCAAAACGGTTAAAGGCAGATGAAACAATAAGAGAAGTAATTCATCAGTTCTAAAACACATACTTTAAATGCTTAGGAAGTGGCTTCACTCCGAGACAAGAGGTGGTTCCTCGATTGACGGGCTTTGGCAACTCTGCCGCTCAAACCTAGCTCTAGCTTCTTATTCCGCTTAAGGCCAACAAAAGGAGTTGCCTCCAAATGATATACTCAAATTCTCATTTCAGGATCATCATCCTTCATGTGCTTGAATTCATCAAGCATTCTTCCATTGGTTCTGGTATCCTCGCAGTTAAGTGTGCTCCACAATACAAGGATATATAGCATCAATAAAAACAATCACTCTTTTCATCATTAGGATGCTTCATTGCCTTATACACATTTATGGCTACACTCTCTCCCGACTGTAGTATAATCTCTCCTCTTAATCGCCTATCAAAGGTCTCCTCTGTGTTCAAGAAAGGCCGACTCTAACAAAAGTGGGGTTTTAGAATCCATATCCATATCTAAAACTACGAAGTCAACGGAAAACAAACTTGTCTACCCTCGCACCAACATCTTCGGGCCACCCTCAGAGGTTTCCTAAATGCACCTATTCGCCATCTGTCAGGTCATTCTGCTAGCTCTAATGCTCCCAATCCCAATTTCTCATAAACTCCTCTAGGCATCAGGCTCACAGGAAGCCCTCCCAGATCACATAGCACATTTTTAAACACAGCTTCTCAATGGTAATTGGGATGGTAAAGCTACTCTATCCTCGTGAATCCTGGGAGGTATCTTATTCTCAAAGATTCATGTTAACATTCCCCTCAAATGCACCATCTCACGTTGCATCTTCTCCTTACTGACAACATTCCTTTAGAAACTTAGCAGTATGGGGGAATGCTCAAAATTGCCTCTAATAGGGAATATTCACCTCTACCTTCCTTAAAAGATTCAGAATTTTGCCTCGACCGGGTCGAGATCCTCCTTCTGGTTCCCTCAGAGAGGATAGTGGCAAAGTATTAACATCAAAACTGTGGGGAGGAGGAGAATTCCGTTTTCTTACCTCTTTAGGCGGTGAGGCTTCTTCTTCTTGATGTCCAAGACCACATAGTCTTTTCTTCGTGTCGCTCTTCCAATGCTTTCTTTATTTGCCTCAACCAAAGCCTTTTTCGTCAAAGGGTTAATAACAATAGCAATCATGAATCATAATCAAAACATAAATTTTATTTCCAACAATTTCCCCATTTTTGATGATGTCAATACCCTCCTTAAAAGCAATGAAAAAAATAAAAACAAGATAAAATGATAACAAACATATAGAACCGAGAAACTGATACTTTTATTGATGATGGTCTGAGTTACAAAATACATAGTATTAAAATACAACACATGAAAAGAAACTAGGTCTCAGCTTCTTTTCTCTTCCCTTGATCAGCTTCTTCAAACTTTTTGTCAAAAATGTTCCAGCAACTTCTTTCATAGCAAGATTTGTTGAACTGCTCTCAATTCCATTGATGCTTGCCCATATGTTCCAAGAAGTAGTCATGCTGTGTTTTCCGAAAAAATTTCTTTAAAACAAGATAGCAAATAAGAACACGATTTTCCTCAATTTTTCATTTCTAGCTGTCTTTAAAAGTTCTTTGATGAATTCAGATTCAGCTTTTTCAACTTTCTTCTCAGCTTTCTCAAGTGTGCCATTTACTCCAATTTTCTCAGTTTAGTCCAATAATGAACCAGAACTTTCTGCATGACTAGAAAGTTTTCTACGGTTTGTTCTCTTGATTCACCTTCCTTTGTGGGTAGTTCCTTGAAAATGCTATACAGTTATGAATCTAAAACAAGTATCTTTTCAGTAGGTTCAAAGAACTTTGCAATAAGCTTCATTTCTTGATCATTCATGTCACCTCTGGATTTCTTGAGTTCAGCCAGTTTCTCAAGAACCCCAAGCATTTCTGCTGCATTGACTTTCAAAATATCCAGACTTTCCCCTTTATTGACATCATCTTTATGGATCAAGCTCCTGGTAAGAATTCAGGTGCTGTTGATTTGATGCCAATATGGTTTGTACAACAACTGAGTCTCTCATGGCATTTTCTAGTAAAAGCATTATGTCATGTACAACAATGCCTTCCAATCTTTCGTGAGTCTCAGTTTTTCTTGCATCTGATTCAATGGTGGTTTTTCTAATTTTGATCAAGGTGTCATGACAATCCTTTTTGACGCTATCCAATCTCTTTTCCAAGTTAGTCCTTTCATTTTTATTTTCTTCCATGGATTGCAACCCCTTTCCAAAGATGCCCATATCTTCATTTTGTATCCTCACAAGCTCATTGTAATTGTACTTGATGAACTCAACTTGTGTTGGCACATCTTTTTCAGCTTCAACTTTCTTGTTCTCAGTTCTGACTTCCTCATTCTCAGCTTCTTTCTTTTCAGGCAACTTTTCTTTGAATGGGGTAGAAATGTTTTCTTTTAGTTTTTCCTTGTAATCCTCAGACTTCCTTCTCTCTTCAGACAGTATCTTTATTTCATCTAGAGTAAAAGGATCAACTTCTCTTACTGGTGACAGTTTTACAACAAACTCGTCAGCAGTTTCTTCTCCGGCTTGATCTGACTCAGCTTTTTCTATTTCAAGAACTTCTCTATCGGTTGGTGACTTATAACCTTCTTCATCTTTTTCTTTTCCTGATTCAGACTGAGTTTCAGAATTTGAATCATCGCTTTCCTCAGAACTGTCTTCTTCAGATTTCTCTTCAGCACCTTTGTTTGACTCTTTATTTGAAGAGAGGTAAGAATCCCTTTTTGTAGATCGGGATGTCCTTGTGAATCATCATCATCATTATCATTATCATCCTTCTTCGACTTTGAAGCTTCTCATTTAGTGAATTTCTTCTAGTAACTGTTTCTTAATAAAGAGTACCCATTACTCAGAAATTCTTCAGAATTGAACAACTGTGATAAGTTGGTTACATTAAACAAATCAAAAACCCATTGCTCTGTGCCTTCCATAACTTTTTGTTGACTTCTTTAATTTTCGATTGAACTAAACTTCCAATGTTGATATGCATCAAGTTATTCGGCAGTCACCTTCAACCAGTTTTCCAATGTCGATAGTAGGATCAAGCTTTGTTATGACATCTTCAGTTTATCTAGGAGCCTCTAAGTTAGATTCTGTTAGAGTCCCAACTTGTTCTTCAACTTTTTTCTTTTTCAGGTTTGCTGGATTCCCCCTCAGCAACAATTGGGATGAGAGGTAATTCAACTTCAGTTTTAGGTACTATTGTGGATAGAGTATCCTGTTCAGTTTCCAGATCCCTTTCAGCTACATCATCCTTTTCAACTTTAGCTACAGGTTCAACAACCTGTTCAGAAACCTCTTTTAATTCAGCAACCTGAAGCTCGCTTGGTTCCTTTGTTGGTTCAGTTTTCAGTTCAACAACTGGTTCCTTTTCTTCTTCAACTTCATCAACTTTCTTTAGACTTTCTTCTTCAACAAGTTCGTCCAAGGTAATGATTTGTTGTTGAACTGATACCAATTGTAGTTGAACTGATTTCCCATCATCAGCTTCTCTACTTTCAAACTAAGATGCTTTCAGTTCTTTGATTGATTCATCATACTCCATTCTAGATGCTGACTTTTTTGTTGTTGATTTGGTTTTGGATAGCAGATTGAGCATTTTTGCTATCTCAGGTGTTATCAGCTCTTCGTCACTGTAAATTTCTTCATCGATAGGCTCTGTTCTCAAGGTTTGTTCCCTCTAAGTGTCAGCTTCTGGTAGAGATGGAGCTAGTTCTTGAGCTTCTTCAACTAATTTTTCTCCATAACAGGTTCTTTCTTAGTTGTAGATTTTGTGGGGGTTTCGCCTTCAATTCTTGACTTCTTTGCTGTTTGACTTGCTGTGTCAGAAACTAAGGATCTCTCAGGTGATGGTTCCTTTGGTTTCTCAATTTCCTCAGTACTCTTTTCTTTCTCCAAATCTTCCAGTTTCATCTTTTTCTCTCTGTCTCTCAAGATCTTCTAATGCTTCTTCTGTGCTGACTTTCTTGGATGACCTTTTCGTTTTCTTTTTAGGTTCAGCTTCAGAACCTTCAGTTTTCCTTTTTTCAGACTTGTTCTTCTCATATTTTACTGCAATTTTACCATCAATAATTGCAGTTGATCCTCTTTTTGCAATTCCAAAATGATCAATGATCTTCTGTACCATCAATGCAAGTGTCTTCTTGTGATAGAATCTCCCTATCTTCACGTTAGTTTTCTTCTTTGGTGCATTAGATGATTGTCCTGCTATTTGATCCAGAATGTATCTTTGCCAATTGAACTTCTCTTCAAACCAAATTACATATAACAGATCTATCTTGGTGCCTGATAGATTCTTGAATTTGCCAGCACTTCCAATTACACATTTTGCTAGCATCTTGGTTAGATAATCATATTCAGGTTTGAGGAAACCTTTTGACCCTGATAATGATACATTTGAGTCTCCTTTTATTGCAATGTCCTTCCACAAATTTTCCATTTGCTCTTTATTCAACTTGATGGCTGATGAGTATCCAGACTTGTCAAAACCAAAAATTTCTGCAATAAGGTCCTCAGTGACCTTAATTTCCTTCTCATTGACCTTGGTGGTAAAGGTGTAGATATTTCCTTCTATAGCAGTCTTTCCAAACTCATAGAAGTCTCCAATGCTTTCTAAGCATACACTCTGCAGGGTAATGTTGAACACTTCTTCAAGACCTTTGATTTTTCTAATTTTCTCCACAATTTGCTTGGCAAGGTCTGAATTGCCATACTTTTCAAGATATTGATCAAGTGAAATGATCAAACCGGCTTCAATTCTGCTATAAGTCATAATTTCTGAAGGAATGAGTGATTTTGAAAGATTTGAAGATGGAGATAATTCTTCAAACTAAGGATTGAGCAAAAACTGAGTGTAGAGATTTTGATAATTGTACGAAGGTATTTATAGGTGGTAGATTTTGTAGTTAGGAAAATTTGAGTGGGTTTTAAAACGTCTTGTCATAAATCACATCAGGCGTTGAGATGTGAAAATGATGGTGAGTGGAGAAGATGGACGGTTGAGATCTGTGTAGGTTATGACTTTTCTGCCAACCGTAGCCTGTATCAGTAAATCCAGTGTATCTCCAGCTGTAAGAGTTCAGCTTTGATCTTATCCACATCTTGGTCAATCTTCAGTTATCTGCATCTCAGTTTTGTCTTCCTGATCAATTTTTGAAATCTCGGCTGTAAACATGATGTATGACTTAGTTTTGAGGATGTCAGCTTTCCATATTTCCTCAGCAATCAGTTTTCATCTGCAAAAAAAAAAGTTAAGAGCTTTTTGGTACCCATATCTGTTTGGGTCCTTTCTTGTCAGTTTTTGGATTAATTCTTGAGTCTCTTAAAGATGACTTCTTTTTCTCAAAATTAATCTCCTTTTTGAGAGCTTTTAACATTTTGACAACTGAGCTCATATAGTTTCTTGATTTTTGACTTAGTAGAATTTCTATTAGATTTGTGAGTTTTCACATAATTCTACTGTGTTGGTTTTTCAGTCCAATCCTTATGAATTTTGAGAAATTGAGTTAATCTAGAAGGAATTGTAGGTCCATTCCAGTCTTCATCAATTGGAAAAGGTCTCCCTTTCCTTATGAATTTAGTAACCTTTGAATGATAATCATTCTTTGGTGAATATGACTTGAATGTTCTGTTGACTGATCTCTGATCAGTTTTGCCTTTTTCAGCCTTCTGAGTTTTTTTTATAAAATCTATCAGCTTACTGGATGCCACTAACTGATTTTACATTTTTGTCAGTTTTTTATCGAGGTTGTGCTGAACTATAATCAGTTCTAAAAACTTCATCAGTTTTCTGAGTTCTAGACTTTTGCCCAGCCACAAATTTAGGTGCAACGGAGCTAGGTTTGAACTTAGAATTATGTTGATTGTCAAACCCTAAGCCTGATATGTCTCCAAATGGTTTTCCTGGTTTGAACTGAACTTTGGGGGTTGGGTCGACTGATGATTCTGTAATGTTTATCACTTCTGTTATATCATCTGTAGAACAAACACCTCAAGTTCCATTATTAGTTTGGATAATGTTAATTTTAGCATTCAATCTTATAACTTCAGCTTTCAATAATTCATTTTCTCTTTTGACATTCTCATAATTCTTTTGAATTTCCTCTAATTCCTTTATAAGTATGTCTAAGGTTTCATTGAAATCTGTATTTCTTTGATTGTTCATGACAGTGTGGCAGTGGGATGTAGAAGCATTTACCTCATGACATAAGATTGATAAGTTCTCAGTTTCAGCTTCTTCACATTCCTTTACTTGTTTCCCTTTACTTGATTCAGCAAAGTCCCCTACTAGATTGGTTCCAAACAATATGATTTCTTCGTCATGATCTGCTGGAAAGCTTATAGGTAAAGTTTCAGAATTCCCTTTTCTTGAAGTCACAAATGGTTCTTCAATAAATTTCTGAATGAGATTTTCTTGAGTATCAGCAACAAAGGCCTGCAATTTGTACTTGTATTCATCAAATCTTAAAAATGAACAACTAATTAAACTTTAAAAGTGATTCTGTGTATCCATGATGCGGTTTTGAAAAACTTTGAGAACAACTTAAATAACTGATGACCAGTTACTTTAAGTAGCCAACGGGTATACAAAGTCAGCTAAGGATCTCTTCGGGAACAGAAACTGTGCTCCGATAAACTAAGTGCCAGTTACAACTGATAAGGCTCAATCGGAGATCTCTTTAGAGTATAATATTTGCTTCGATACCAATTGTTGCTCCCGTGAAAAGGCTGACACAAGTTAGAGGGGGGTGAATAAACATGTCCCCAAAAACCAAGATTTGAAAAACTTAGGTTCAGTCTTAACTTGTGTGAAGTTTAGCTAGCTTAGCTGAGAATAAGTCTAACTGACTTATGCTCAAACTGAGTTAACCGGCAGAGAATAAATTAAAGCCTTTTTATAAAACTTGAGTTATCAGTTAAAGAAGATGCAATGTTGTGCTGACTCAATTTTCTAATGTTTGCTGAGTTAAGATCTGATGAGATGTAAACTATAATGCAGTAAATAAATGCGTAAAGTAAATAAACAAGAATTATATAGGTTCCAGGTGGTGTAATCTTGTCAGTCCTCTCTTCCCCTGTGATGCGGAGGAAAATTCCACTAGAACTCTTTGAGGTATCTGATTACAAAAAGTCCTAAACTGATAGTCCTTCACTAATCCCTAGTTTCACTATCTAAGCAACTATAGAACATGTAGGATTGTTGCTCTGGAACTGCTTGCACCATTGGTCCTTGAAGGCTTGTATTGCCTCTTCACCTCCTCACCACAAACACAGTCTTCCTGACTGCACCTCAACTATATTTCACACCTTCTTGCTATTTCACAGTCTAAAATCTTTGATAAAATATCAAAGTTGAGACTTGAATCAATAACTATGATTCAATTTGTGATTTGAGCTTTTTCTTCTGAATGTATATGATTCACACAAGGTCTGTTTTCTTCAAGTGTGAGTCTTGATGTTTATTTGAATACATAGGAACACTTTGAAGATTTCTTGATCTGGATCTTGAAATGTAGAATATAGCAGGAGTTCTTTTGATTCACTTTCCTCCTTAGTATAATCTTTCTTAATATATGTATTTCAAAGAACTCCCCCTCTCTTCTTGAGGTAGAAGTGACCTAGTTATAAGGGTTATTCCAACGTTCATCTTGTTTGAATTTGAATTCTTGTATCTGTTTGTGGCCCTATTTATTCTGTTGAATGTCAGTGTCATTTCTAACATTTCTTCATCCAATTATATTGCTTGCTTACTAACGGTCAGATTCTTTTTCAGCTTGAATCTCTACAGCTTGAAAACTAAGTAGATTATGAATGGTTAGTTTTAAGATTTCAAAAAACTTAGTCAGTTTTCAGTTTAGAGCGTTAACTAAGTTTTTACTCTTCTTCAAAACTTAGTACTCTATTTTCATCATCTGATTATTGTTTATTTAATCAGAGTACACCATGTCATATAAATCATCTTAGATATCATTGTCCTTATGTATCTTAGGTCTTGATACAAGATCCATAAAGTCAGTTCAAGTCATCACAATCTTGCCTGAATTCTAACCTTAGAGTCTCGGCTTTGGTCTTCATAAACCAAGTTTGAACCCTCAGTTCTTCGGTCTTCAATAACTGAGTCTGTGTCCCTCAGCCTTCTTAACTGAGTTTGTTCCCTTAGCCTTCAGCTTCTAGATAAGCCAACTGAGTCTGTGTCCCTCAGCGACTTACCTTCTTCAGTTCTCGTTTGTATACTCGTTCTCTTGATAAAGTCAGTTTCTTCTTATGAATACTCTTTTAGTAAACTCGGTATATTCTCAGCTTTCTCAGTTTACCCTATTCTATTACAATGCTTGTTTGGTTAACCTATACAAGTATCAGACTCTAATAAATACTAAACATTCATTTCTAGATGTCTTTTTGCTTTGCACTATAACAGCTAGTTATGACACTTCATCAAAGAGGTTAATAACAATAACTGAATAACTGTTGAATCATCATCAAAACATAAATTTTATTTACAACACTAATAAACTTTGGATTTTCTTTGTGAAAGAAAATTAATGACACAGCTCTTGTTATTTTTATTAAATCTTATAATGGCCAAACTAATAAATATTTACGAGTGCTTAAAGGATTAAAAGAAAAGTTAGGGCATATGCTTAAATAGGAGAACTTATCGAAGTCTCTATTCTAATCAAGTAAGTTGAGGTAAATCTATCTAAGATCAAGTCAACTCTAAGATATATGATATCTTATGAGTATGACTGAATTAGAAAGATTAAATACATAATATCCTAAAAGTGATGCAAACGTTGCAACATTTTTGGTATTGTATTCTGAGTCTGGTAAAGTGATAAAGGAACTAAATAAATGTTATTGTATTCCGGTTCTTATGAAGAACACATTTTCAGTTATCTGTTAGGATTTAATGGACAAATTCAATTGTAAGGAATAACCGTTATTCCGATAAAGTTGGATAGTCATCGAATCTAACATACTAGATTACAGTCACTATATAGTTGATATAGGTGATGAAATCCCAACCAATATTTGTATGGATGTTATCCTTGATATTTTGTGGTTGTTCTAGATGTAGAATCTCTAGAAGATAAACGTGTAATCAAATGTCATTCTAATGATGTCTGAACCATGTGATTATGAATCATGTGGGTAATACGTATCTTATCTAAAGATGACTGAAATACCCGTTTATAAAAAGGTTAGAAGTTCAAGAAAATTGCCTAAAGCCTAAACATATTGATGTTTGTGGTCTTGTGACAATAAATGCCACAAATAATTTTTTGTTACTCTCTATGACTGTTTTTTTTTGAAATAGTCAAGTGTACTTAGTGAAGTATGAAATTCGGAAAGCCCAAAAAGTTTGAGCTAATACGAATACGAGATTGATGAACTACTTAGGAATAAATCTTCAATTGAATTAAAGTAATTAATCCCTGAAGGATATTTCAGAAGTTGTCTAAAAAGGAATCAGATTCTCCCTTAAAGGATACAATTTTCGGGATACACAATTAGATTGTGTTTCTAAAATGAAAATAGCACTTTATACGATAAAGATGCAATGTAAACCATATGAGGTATACCTCACATGTTTTGGGATAGTGCCATTATTTAAAACATATACTTAACCGAGTTTCAATGAATAAAGGTTGAATAAATTCCATATCGGATATGGAAGAAGATGACATCAAATCGATCTTAACCGATGATTTTGGGTTATCATGCTTCTAGCTAGCAGACAATGTCTGAAAGGCTTGGAGCTTAGTATGACATATGCAACTTTGTGGAATGTCTTAGCAAATATACTAGATATCATTTACTTACCCATGGAGCAAACTGTTTGTCTCCGAACATGCTGTCTTCTAGAGGAAGTGTTTCTTCCAAAGGAAATGGTGGGAGTAAATTAAGATATCAAAAGTAGTTTGAGAACCACCAGGAGATACTCAACCGTTGGAACATGAGCAGGCACCACATAATGATGGGGTGGAGAGTACTGCTCAGTGCACATAAGTATTTTATGGTCTTCAGATAACCACATGCCTGAAAGGGCTACTAGTATCTTCATCTTGAAGAATGAAGATCTCATGACTTATGCAGGAATGCTTGAAAAGAAAGAATAAGAGATATGACTTGGAGCCATAATGTCTGAAACATATTCCATGTGTGACAAACGGGTTATGAATCTAGTCTGACTTACCTGAAGGGAATTTCTCTAAAAGGTATAGTAGGTCTATATGAAAAACTAACATGGAAGGTAATACTACTTAATCTAATTTGATGGCTAAAGGCTACGAGGTCAAAACCTTGTAATCACCTTTATGCTACCAGCTATGCTTAAATCTATTCAGATAGTGCTTGTTGTAGCCACGTATCATGGCTATATGATAGTGTAGAGAATGTTGGGCCAAAGGCTTGATGTTCATAGACAATAACCTGATATGTATGCTTGCGAGATCCATTAATGGACTCAAACAAGTTTCGCTATATAAGTTCTTTACTTTGAGAATCAAAAGAGTTTGATTTGGTCAAAAGTGGAGATATTTCTGATGTGCAAAATGATTAGTGGGAGTGTTATAGTTTTTGAGCAAGGTATTGAATACCCTTCTCAGAATCAACACCCCGTGTCATAGTCAACTAGTGTTTGGTAGTTCAAGGTCTTTACGAAAGCTCTTGGAATGGCAGTTCTTATTTGGAAATAAGAATCTATAGTGGTAGATTTGGATACTGGTTGATTGTCACAGTTCACCTGCACAGATGAGATACTAAAGGAGTTTAGCATAGACCAGGTCGAGAGATACTGATAGCCAGTGTTCTTGGGGTCTGTCTATGATTGGACGTCAGTCCCAAAAGATAAGGTGAAAGATGATACTTATGGAAAGTTCCCTTTGCTACTGCAATAGGATCCATCATAAGTATTGTGAGTCAAACCAGATGTTCATACTACATGAGGAGTCATGAGAAAGTATGAAAGTCATTTTGGTACATGTCGAGAATGTCCTTAAAGGTGTTAAGGATGGGTTCCTAGTTTACTAAAACTTGGAATCGAATAAACGTAAATATACAGATGTATACCCTTAATCTTATAAAGATAGTGGGAGCTACAGTCTAGGTTTGTAGTCACTTTGATTAAGTGATACAATGAGTTGGAAATGTTCTTAGCAAGAGATCTCTGAACATTCTACAACTGGGCCAAAACACAGTAGTGCCATAGAGGCGCATCGGGAGCAGTACGTGGATCTAAAAGGTTCATTCTTGAACCTTGTATGGTTCTTCCACCTTTTCTATATAGCTGATATAGTTAGTGGATTCATTGCTTGAAGCAAAGACCAGGGTATCGTGAGAGATTCATATGTGTGTTGAGATGGTTCTTTTTGACTTGATCATTTGGAGGAAGATGTGAAGATAGTTTGAGTCCCCACAGATTGTGATCCGTTCATTCTTAGAGTTGGTTGTGAGCATTGAGTGCGATTCTTGTGTCTCAACTTGGTCTTGTGTGTACGAGTGATTGGCTTTAAACCAAGTGGGAGATTGTTGAAATAGTTTCCTAAAACCAACCGGATTGGACCGGGTCAGATCATTTCTTTTATTTCTTTATGTTTATACATATATTAAATGGCTTTTCAATTATCATGTATTTGTTCGTTTTACGAATCAATTATGATATTGTATATATGATAACGTCCCCAATGTCAAACTGTGAAAGAGTAATCATATGGTGATTATGGTTGATGAGACCTCGACTCACATTAAAAGGTTTGATACTTAAATATCTCTAGTCGTATGTACTATTAAATGAGACATTAATAATACGATTAGACTAGCACGTATTGGATGTCTTCTATCTTGTGAAGATAGGATAGATCTCGTCTATCAAAGTGTAGAGACACTTGGACTATATGTGGACATGTATTAGAGAATGCGTACGTTAGACTGACCCACTTAATTAAGTGTCGCAGTATGTGGCAGTTGTGTAATTATCCTGAGACCAGAGTCTTCATGATATCACGGTGTGGATTGTCATACTTTGACACTATTGAGGTTTCCCTTAGCCATGGGGCGATCATGCGGTAGTGATTGAGTGTGATATTGAAGCATGCATAGGATTCATGTCGCTCATCCGGAAATCGCGTATCCTAATAGTATGAGTGAAAATCCGAAAGGGCCATCTTATAAAGGAATATCTAGCTCTCGTGAATCTTTTCAAAGTGGGCGTAATTGAGTTGCTTCGAGGGAGCATGATACCCAGATTATAATATGCGGTCGTTAATGTATTGATACTCGAGATACGACCGTATGGATATTGTAATAGCAATATGATTCTATTTACACGGTAACTGTTTCACATGAAAGGTAGTATTCATCGATTTTGACTCTTCCGATGATTGGGGGTCACGATGTGTTGCTTGACGCTATTTCGTGATCGTTAGGTATGAAAGGTATTTTAGTAAATGCACTTTATGTCTACGGCCAACATATTCGGAAGCATGTCGGGTCACACACACAAGAACATCTAGCCGGATTAAAATGTGGTTATAGTGATAACCAAATAAGGAAAGTTTATCTCGACTATAAAGTGTTATAGTGGTAAATTAATATGGTGGAATTTATTTATTATGAATAAATTAAATACAAGATATTAATTATGTTGATTAATTAAAAAATATTCCGGATGCCAATTTATGGCATATGGGGCACATGTGACATGTGTATATGATACACAAAGATTTTGCAAATTAATTAATCATAGTATTATATTATTGTGTATTGATATTAGATATTAATATATGTATTTATATATATGCGTGTGGCATGTATATAGGTGATATACATGTGCACATGTGTAATATATATATATATATATATATATATATATATGTTTGTGTGTGTGTGTGTGATTTATACATGTGTAAATTGATTTATGGTAATATAATAAAGATACATTTAATATTAGATATTGACAATATATATATCTTGGAAATATTTAATATAAGATGTTGAATATTTATCATAAAATTTTTTATGGAAAATTAGAGATAAGAATAACGAATCGAAATATTATTAAGAATAAGGACAACTACATATTTTTATAGGAGAAGAGACAATCTGCGTAATTTTTATAGCGAGAAGAATGACAAACAATGAATCCTTAAAATCGGTGAATCTCCTAGTGAATCCCGAAATCAATGAATTTCGATAGTGAATTTTGACAATGAATCCCAAAATCGGTGAATCCCGAACAATGAATTTTGAAAATTAGTGAATTTAAACAAATGAATTTCGCAGCATGAATTTAAATAAATAATTTGAACACAAGTGAATTTCGATAGTGGATAAATAATTTTGTCCTTTATGCAAAAGTTTCAAAAGACTGTCCTTCTACTTAATTGATGAAATATTTTTGTCCTTCTTCCTCATTCCCCCAATTTTTTAAGGAAAATCCTTAATAAGATTAATGAAAGTACTTAATGAGATAAATCAATCAAATCAATTTTCCTTATTTTTACTAGTAAAAGGTTTTCTTTCTCCCTACTCCGCTCAAGACTCTTCTCTAAGGCAATAAAAGGGCTATGGGGCGCCACCTTCATCTATATAAGGTGAGGGGGTACTTAGCTCTTTTACACATCAATTGCAATAGAAATATTTTACTAGAAAATATTAAAGAGTCATCTTGAGAGAGTTTTGAGAGAGAGAAAATATCGGTCTAGCAACTGCGTTTTTCTAGTAGCAATCTAAGGAGGATTTTGGCGAGGTGCTCATATGGATATTGATAGAGGCCGGACACATGGACGGCTCGTGCACTACTACTCTCCGTAGACGGTCAAAGCGTCAATCTTTTAGATCAAGCAAGGTATTCACCGTCTACTACTTAACTTGTTTATTGTATTAAACGAAGTCGATCTTGGTAAAAAGAAAATAAAATTTTAAATTCCGCTGTGTTCCCGTGTAGAGTTCCTAACACCGCATCACTTAAATCCGCAAATGATCATAGAAATACCCAAAAGTAGAAATTTTCTATGCAATTTAAAGATAATATACAACTCTCGGATTATAAGTGAACATGTATCCCAATTGATTAAGCACAAATCGTCATTTCGGTCACGCGGATCCCATTCGGTCCTCACTAACCACCGACATTAGTGGATGAGTAGTCACCATTATTATCATGAGCTCTCAAGTCAAATCAATCACGCGAGCCTTGGGACCCATTCCAAGCCTCAACCCTATGCGACGACAAAAGAGGATTAGGAAGTACGGACGCGATCTCATTTGATAAAACGGGTCCACAAATGACTTTCGATCTCCAATAATGACGCCCGAGATATTCGATCCACTTACTACCATCTAGATATTTTAGTTTCTTAACTACTAAGTTTCTTTCTCCTATAAATAAGGAGCCGTGTAACTCATTTAAGTCTCTGCAAATTGATATAAAACACAAGCAAAGCCATGACCGGTGCGTCTTCGTCTCTTACATTGCACCACCGCCGAATCCATGGCCGCCACCAAGCGCCACCGAAAACACCACTAAAATACACTTTATATATAGCGCTTATATCCTCGATTAAACATTCTATCAAGAAACTCGATGCTTTTCGCAACATTAGTTGGCTCCGTTACCGGGAAATCGATATTTTCGTCACTTTTCCGGCCAGATCTGAATTTTCCGGCGGTCCAAAACCGCCCATTTCTGGTTTCCCGACCAAGATCTTCCTCAAGATCTACAAGATATCCTCAAGGCCTGCACCTTTCTTCAATCCCGACCTGTTTTCTAGCCTGTAACACAGGTCATTCTTTAATTCAGTCAAGAGTTTTCAATGTCAACTCTTTGAAGACAGAAAGAAGATCTACTTAGTGAATCAACTCGGTGCCTTACCCCTTCGTTAATATCACTGTCGTCACATTTCTGTGACTTAAAGCGCAAATACAAGCAGGGGGTTTGGGTATTGCTCTGTTTTGGAGGCGGGATCTGATCAAAATGGTTGTTTTCCGGCGTTAATCGCCGGAGTTGAGTTGAGCTGAACAGAGTGGCGATGTGGCGGTAAAAGATTTGAAGAAAAGAGCGCGCCGGTGGGCGAAGAAATGGTGGCAACAGCACCGGAAAGTGCCTCCTTATCACCGGCTCTCCGGGAGTCGGCAAGACCATGCTGATAATCAGTGTTGTAGAGAGCATAAAAATTGCTCACCTTAACTTGAAGCTCCAAGGTTTCTTCACCGGTATACCATCTCACTCTCTGTTCATCTCAATTTTGTGTTCCACAGATAGTTTTGCTTTTTCATAAAATGGGTATTTGAAGCTAAAGTAAAGCTCAATGATGGGTATATTAACCTCTGGATAAAAAATGAATTACTCTTCAAAAAAACAAAAAAACAAAAAAAAAATGATTGCTGCAAAGGGGAAATAAGAAAAGGAGCAGGGAGGATTGGGTTTGAAGTGGTGAAGCTCGATTGAGGATGAGTTCCAAGACTGTACTTGAGCATCGATTCGATTCTCAAAACCAATTGCGCCAGGCCATACTATTTACTATTCATTAGCTTATGTTCTGCGATATTACATGCCTTCAGCTTAATTTAGCCGGTAATCATGACGAGCTCATTTCATGTTTCGACGAGCTCGCCAACTACAAACTCTCAATCTCTCGGGTTCTCTCTGATTGGGATTGAGCTCTCAACCTCATTTCATGTTGCGACCACATTCAGGTTCTCTTATTGTAACTTCTCAAGGTATGAACCCTCACTGCAATTTATTCCCGTTTTTTACGACTTGAATAATTATGCTTTATTATTGGGAACTCACCACTGAACGTGATGGGTCGAGCTATATTATTTTTAGGAAACTCACCTCACTATAACTGAAGGATAGAGCTATCTGTTGTACTATTCACTCATCGGCCAGCTTTAAGTCCGACCATCAGTTCGGCCAGCTCTAAGTCCGACCTCGTCGGCCAGCTCTAAGTCAGACCATCACATCGGCCAGCTCTAAGTCCGACCATCACATCGGCCAGCTCTAAGTCCGACCTCGGTCGGCAAGCTCTAAGTCCGACCTCGGCCAGCTCTAAGTTCGACCTCAACATTTGTTTCAGACAAGTTACTCGAATCTCAATCATGTCCAAAACAAGGGGGCCGGAGGTGGAAATTTTCAAACAACCAGGAACGACTCAAATTCGACATTTATTTCAACTAAGCCTGCAACGACCTTGACTAAAACAAGGGGGCCACACATTGGAATTTTTTGATCCAGTTATCAAGTTCAAGTCAGACTTTATTATCGATTATTTTTAGCGAGCTCGATATTTAGCGCCCTCGACCTCACCAAAAACAAGGGGGCCATATATCGGATTTTTCGATCAAGTCAAAAAATGCAACAAAACAGGTCCGATTCGAGACAAGTATTATTATTCGCCCAAGTATTTTCGCGCGAGCTCGGTTTTTAGCGCCTCAATCTCACCGAAACAAGGGGGTCGTACATCGATTTTTCGATTCGACCATCAAGCTCAACAGAAACAAGTAAGGCTTTCAATTCAATTATTTTTAGCAAGTTCGACGCTTTAACATCCTCGACCTCGCCAAAAACAAGGGGGCCCTATATATATATACATACACGGGACATGTCGGACCCAAATAGCGAACTTGAAAAAGATGGAATATTTCGAGCAAAAATAAAGTAAACATTTTATTACATGCTCCATGTCAGCGAGCTCATCGACATGGATTTCTCTACAACGAAAAGCCCGACAGAGCGTTGTCGGCGACTAAGCCCGGTAGAACGTTATCGGCGACTAAGCCCGACAGAGCGTTGTCGGAGACTAAGCCCAACAGAGCGAACATTTATAAGCCCGACGTCAGGTCGGCATCATATTTTGGAGTTCGCCCTCGAGCGAACATTTATAAGCCCGACGTCAGGTCGGCATCATATTTTGGAGTTCGCCCTCGAGCGAACCTTCTTATAAGCCCGACGCCAGGTCGGCATCATATTTTGGAGTTCGCCCTCGAGCGAACATTTATAAGCCCGACCTCAGCTCGGCATCATATTTTGGCACTCGCCCTCGAGCGAACCTTCTGATAAGCCCGACGCCAAGTCGGCATCATATTTGGAGTTCGCCCCCGAGCGAACCTTCTTATAAGCCCGACGCCAGGTCGGCATCATATTTTGGAGTTCGCCCTCGAGCGAACCTTCTTATAAGCCCGACGCCAGGTCGGCATCATATTTAGAGTTCGCCCTCGAGCGAACCTTCTTATAAGCCCGACGCCAGGTCGGCATCATATTTTGGAGTTCGCCCTCGAGCGAACATTTATAAGCCCGACGTCAGGTCGGCATCATATTTTAGAGTTCGCCCTCGAGCGAACCTTCTTATAAGCCTGACGCCAGGTCGGCATCATATTTTGGAGTTCGCCCTCGAGCGAACATTTATAAGCCTGACGTCAGCTCGGCATCATATTTTGGAGTTCGCCCTCGAGCGAACCTTCTTATAAGCCCGGCGCCGATTCGCATCATATTTTGGAGTTCGCCTCGGCGAACCTTCTTAACCTTCTATTTTGGAAGCCCGGCGCCAGTCGGCGCCATCATTTTTGAGTTCGCCCTCGGCGAACATTTATAAGCCCGACCTCGGCTCGGCATCATATTTGGCACTTTTCGCCTCGGCGAACCTTCTTATAAGCCCGCGCGCCAGTCGGCATCATATTTGGAGTTCGCCTCGAAATAACCTTCTTATAAGCCCGGCGCCAGGTCGTATCATATTTTGAGTTCGCCGAGCGAACATTTATAAGCCCGACGTCAGTCGGCATCATATTAGAGTTAGCCTCGGCGAACCTTCTTATAAGCCCGACGCCAGGTCGGCATCATATTTTGGAGTTCGCCCTCGAGCGAACATTTATAAGCCCAACCTCAGCTCGACATCATATTTGGCACTCGCCATCGAGCGAACCTTCTTATAAGCCCTACGCCAGGTCGGCATCATATTTTGAAGTTCGCCCTCGAGCGAACATTTATAAACCCGACCTCAGCTCGGCATCATATTTGGCACTCGCCCTCGAGTGAACCTTCTTATAAGCCCGACGCCAGGTCGGCATCATATTTGGAGTTCGCCCTCGAGCGAACCTTCTTATAAGCCCGACGCCAAGTCGGCATCATATTTAGAGTTAGCCTCGGCGAACCTTCTTATAAGCCCGGCGCCAGTCGGCATCATATTTAGAGTTAAGCCTCGAGCAAACATTTATAAGCCCGACTCTAGCTCGGCATCATATTTTGGAGTTCGCCCTCGAGCAAACATTTATAAGCCCGACGTCAGGTCGGCATCATATTTTGGAGTTTGCCTCGAGCGAACCTTCTTATAAGCCCGACGCCAGGTCGGCATCATATTTTGGAGTTCGCCTCGGGCGGCACTTTATAAGCCCGACCTCTGGTCGGCATTATATTGGAACTCGCCACTGAGCGAACCTTTCTTGTAAGACCGACTGTATAGGTCGGCATCATATTTTGGAGCTCGTCTTGGCGAGCCCTCTACAAGACTAAAAGCTCTCAAGCCACCAAAGACAAGATCAATTCATGGCACAAGCCACAAGAAGCGAAATTCATCAACTACATACAAGCAACGAAGATCTACTCGAGTAAGGAACTTAGGCAAAGCTAACAGCGATCCGCCACAACAAATGAGCCATCACGGTATTTCAAGGCAATGGATCCACAAATGCAGACTATTACTCCCCGCCTAACATTTTGAGAAAATGATTAAGGCACAGAGTAGGGGCTATTGATGTGCCTAAATCGTTTCCGGTCCGCGGATCCTCATTCGGTCTAACCAACCACCGACATTAGTGGATGAGGCCATCGGCCATTCTTGTCTCATGAGCTCTCAAGTCAAATCGGTACCACGAGCCTTCGGACCCATTCCAAGCCCTCAACCCTGTCGCGACGACGACAAAAGAGGATTAGGGGCGGCACGCGATCTCATTTGATAAACGGGTCCGCCAAATGACCTCGATCATGTGTGGACGCCGCGAGATATTCGATCCACTTACCATCTAGATATTTTAGTTTACTTAGCTACTAAGTTTGCTCCTCCTATAAATAGGGGAGCCATGTAACTCATTTAAGTCTCGGGCAAATTGATATAAAACACAAGGCAAAGCCGAATTGCCCCCGTCTTCGTCTCTTACATTGCACCACCGCCGGAATCCATGGCCGCCACCAAGCGCCACCGGAAAACACCACTAAAATACACTTTATATAGCCTTATATCCCTCAGTTAAACACTGTTACCGCAAACCTGATGTTTTACGCAACATCACCAATAACTCCAAAAGCTCATAAATCAGGATAAAATATATAGCAATAAGCTCATGAATCGGGGTAATAGAGTGAGAAAAATATCATATAATTTGGACATATTACCTGCTACATTATTCGAAACCTTTCCTCAAACTCCGCATCTCTAACCCAAAATATATTATATATCGAAATAGGCTTCCACTTGACCTCTCCCTTCAAGAACGGGTTAACATCCGTAATGAGAATAGGCTCGTGGTTTGATCTTGAGCTTGATAAATGATACACAACATGCTGTGGAAATAAAAGTCTCCGCTCAAAGTTCGCCACACCCTTGTCAATACGAGCCCTAGTAGGTAGCCCCACCCGATGCCGGTTACACCACGAATATGGGGCACCATTATATCCCGGATCCATTAGATCGCAATCATTTAGAGCCTTCTGGAAGCCTGCTATCGGCTGAAAGGGCCACTCATGAGGCCTATACTATTCCATTTGCCAAAGAACCTCATTAAAATCCCCTGCCACTAGCCATGGAAATGCACGGGAATAATGCAAATGTCGGAGCAATTCCCAAGAATGTCGCCTTGCCTCTATTTTCAGATTTCCATAAAAGCCCGTAAAACGCCAATCCCCAAGACCCCAATCATGAATAACCACATCTATCTGGCCGTGGGCATAAGTATAGATATTCAAATCACAATCAACACGCCAAAGGAGAGCTAGCCCCCTACTGGCCCCCACACTACCAACTCCAAAGCATTAGAAAATTGTAGAAAACTACGAAACGTACTCTAATTTACTCATACTAAGTTTTGTTTTATACAAGAATAATATGAATGGATTGTATTTATGATGGCCTTTAAAATTCAAACTGCCTGAACTAACACTTTGGGTTTTCCAACATATGAGACTCATCGCGCTTGGTGGGCCTGTTCTGTAAACGCCGCCGGAAGAGATAGAAGATTGATTTTCTCAACCAACACCGTACCATCAACCTCAATAGATGACTTGCGCTTCTGCGTTTCCACCATGGGCATTCCTGAACTCCCATTCTCTCCTACTAAACGCCGGAATGTTGAAACCCGCTTATGTTGCTCATGCTCGGCAATCTCCATGGGAAAGCCCATGCATCGTAGAAATTCTTCTTGGACCACAAACTGCATCGGCCCAGGTCCTGAAAATCCCCCAAGATCTTCCGCCAGCCCCAACATGATTTGCATAGAAGCCTCCCGTTCCTTACCAGCAAAGTTATGTTCCAAAACAACTACCATGGTCAAAGCTCGTGATCAATCTCCACAAGAGGCACTTAAGGTTGCACCAAGGGGCTTTCCTCTTTGTGTGGTTCTGCTAAGTCAATTTCCTCAAACAAATCTAACAGGCGATCAACATTGAGCCACGGACCGTAAGGAAACCGCTTTTGCTTCTCAAGTGTCAAACTCCTTGGATAAATCCAGACATAATTCAACGTATGATCCACCTTCCCATAATTGAAGCACATGGTAGGGAGATGCCCATATTGCAAGAGACTTTTAATCTTCCGACCATCAATGTCCAAAAGAATTATTCTGCATAAATGGCCCGTCATGTTGAGAGTGATACAAAGGCAGAGGACCCTCACAACACTTCTTCCATCTGCTTCCCGACTAACCGAGTGTTGAGCTAAGTTGGGGGGCTATAAACATGGAGCCAAAATTCTTATTGATGGAAAACAAGTCCTTAACTCCCAATCATCATCCCATCACCGGAGCACAAGCAAAAAAACTGTCAAAGCACCACGACCCCTTCCGCAAAACCCACTCTAAAGTAGAAATGGATGTGAACACATACTCATAAGTATTCCGGCCTACCTGAATCGGTGTCATCGCACAAACCAAGAATTTGGATTAATCCTTATGCGTCCTACGAAACCTAATTTCCTTTGCCGCACAAAATCGTTCGATCAAACTCCGGTCCCATAATCTGTACTTCTCCTCAGACTGCCCTGTTGAAATGGCAGCCCTAGTCGCCTCATCTGATGTCAAGGTGAGGGATTCATGAAATTTGGTGACCCACTCCTTCTCCATGGTGCCGAAGGAAAACAAAAGTCTCATTGGTTTGGCCCACATGTCATGAATAAAGTCGTCCCCTCTGGTGCTGTTGAAGTGTAGCAGTATGCTCCAATAAAATCTTGGTATTTAACGGCCATCAGATAAAGCACTACCTAGAGCCTTGATACGATCCAAAGAAGTCTTTATGATCGACGATCCGGTTTACTACTTGATGAAGTTTTTGAAGTACGGTTGAGCTAGCGACTATTAACTCATAACTACTTCTTTTCAATCCTTAGGAATTTAGTTTTTGTTTTTTAGTCGAATAAAGTAGTGTGGAAACCGTTGAGGTTTTTTTCATCTCACTATGTTTAGGGTCAAAAGACCAGGAGTATATGAGGTTTTATACTCAACGGTTGAAACGTAAGTTCCTCCGTACCGGTTATCGTATATTGCTATAGGTACTTATGAAATAAAGTGGCTTAAATTGTTTTTCAGCATTCCCTTGGTATGCTTGATTACTGCCACCTTATTTATCATGCCTAGGCATAATTCTAATGTTATGAAGAATTCTTTTGCGTTGTTGGGTCCGTATGAGTGCAGGATCATCTTGGATGATGGATGGAATTGATGGCTGATTCATGACAATGATGCTCCATATTTTGCACTTCGCTTGGAGACACTTTCCAAAGCTAAGTCCTATTATTTATTTATTGTGCATTAGTGACAATGACTATTTTAAGTGAGGAGTATGAGTGACCTTAGTTTGTAAACGGGGTAATTTTAAAAAATTTAGCTTGCGTTTGATGTCTTGAGCCACGGAATCGGTAAAAAAAGAAGCCCCAAAACTTTTTGAAATTAATTACTTGCATTATCAGTTTAAAATGAATGGATGAGCACATGTTCTTTGATATGCCAAGCCCAACAAACAGACCATGAATCCGAAGCATGGCCCATACATATGTCCAGCAGAGGATAAAGCCCGCGGCCCATCTAGCTAGCCCATCATAAGCCGAGTCATGCCAAAAGAATAAGAGCCCGCCTCACACCTTCGCGAGCTCTCGCCTACCTGCCAAGACAAAAGACGATCAGTCTGCATTCAATTCAGCTCCGACACCGGGGGCCAACCAGCTCGCCCTCGCCTCACCCCCAGCTTTGACAAAGATCAAGCGTCCAACATCGCAAAGCTCGCAGACTATACCTTCTATAAATAACGGTGTCCCCTGGCACACCAGAACTACGTTATATGGCTTGGTCCCTTACTTTCAAGGGTACGTAGGCAGCCTTCTCGGCTCAGTCACAATCCCCCAAAACACCCATTTTTTCGTACTTTCCCTTCATGTTGTTCTTGATATGAAATGACATAAAACACGCCAATTCACACCTAATTATCTAGATATCCACCGCATTATCTTTGTTTGTGAAAATTCTGACATTATCGTTATTCAATAGAAAATGCAGCTTATTAATTGTTATTTTGCCGTTTCATTGATCTTTTTAGCACACATAACCCTAAGTTAGGTGTATTCATGGTTGAGATGATCAGTTATGTTGACCGGGAATCGGTACTCGTCCATGAAAGTGTTTTAACATTTTGTTGAGGGGCGAGGTTTTAATTGGAACCCTTTATAGGACCCATAAAGGGTAAATTGGGGTAAAACAGGCTGTGAGTAAAAAGTGAGATTCAAAGATAGAAAATAGAGAAAAACTGCCATTAAAATTTATAAATGCAAAAAAGCAAGAGGGAAGCAAATTCAGTACAATGTCAAGGATGGGAGCTCTTGCTCGGCTTCCACTACTACAAGTTTCCTACCAGAGATATCAGTACGGTCCTAGTAAATGTATGAAAACATCGAGGACCTTTGAGTAGTACTCGGTCCCTGAGTCCTCTTAGCCCAAGTAAAGTTTCTAGTTGTTCTTCTTTAGTTTGAAAGAAAGGAACGAATGTCGCCGTTTGGAGAGTTAAGATTGTGAGGTTGCAATAACTTGATTCTTCTTACGAGTGCATTACCATGAGGTATAATTCAAACGACACATTGGTGCAAAGGTAGGTAGCAGGTAATGGGGGCTTATGGACAATTGGGTGATATGTGTTTTGTTTTGAAATATTTACTGAACATGTGGTAGTTAGTGGGATTGTTTCTGGAGGTACATTCTACCTTGATTTTTTTGCTCGGGATGATCAGATTCTAAGTGGGGTAGTTGATGATGGTCAAATTTATATCAATTAAGGAATAAACAATACTGCTATTATAGAATAAATCAAGTACTTCTAGTCATGAATCACAATCTATTAGTGTGAATTTCATGTTATGTGGTTTGTGGTTTGTGAATTTGGTATTTGTATTAATTATCCTTGAAATTGATAGTACTTTGTGTGTTTTAGGATTATTCGTAGGTTATAAAGTATTCCAAGCGTTGAGAAGAAAGATCTCATATGGAAATGTTGAGGAATCAGACCAGGAAGAAGTCCAGAAAAAGTCTAAGGCTGAGCACAACGCAGAATGGGCCAAAACAACTTGGGCCCTGACGACAACTCGATGGGCCGCGACTTACTTCGGAGAAATGGAGACAGAGATTTTTCTTGGAGAAAGGATTATGTTTGGGTTTTCAGAACTCATTATTGTTGGCCAGAATAGCCACAAAAAAGCCACAGCAGCAAACTTTTACAATGCAAAAGATTTCATACAATTCTACTTTTCACTAAAAATTTTCTCTTTATTTTTATTCAGTTATAATGGGTGTTCATCACGGATTCGACGGATTCGATTATTAAAGATCGGATTGATGAATGGGGACAAAGCTCGACATCGAGGGTAATGCATACTCCACATTATAATCTTCGTTGAATCTGGGATGAATTAGATTTATTTCTTACTAGTTGTAACGCCCCGCTCCCGGACACCGAGTCCTTATCCGGAAACGAAACGCTCGGCACGTATAATATTAAATAAATTCAATATTACACGTAAGCCTCTACTACGTCGTATCGAGTTTAGCAAACGGAAGCTAAAAATACTCGGCAAACACCGTAAATGCTACTATGAAAAGAACTCAACATACTAAAGATAGAAATGTAACATTTATTAAATTGGAAGCCAAACGAAAACTAAAACATACGAAACCATCAAGAGAATACTAACTATTGACCCTGCTGAGTTTGTAAACTCCAAAAAGGTTTACGTGTTCAATTTATTCACCCCCCTAAACTTAACCAAAGACTTTTCAAGGGAGCAACACTTAGTCAATTTCAATCATTCCCAACTCACTTCTTAACTTACAAATCTTTCATGACTGAGTGGTTTTGTGAATATATCAGCCAATTGATCTTTTGTAGATATGTACCTCAAGATTACATCTCCTTTATCAACATGATCTTTGATGAAATGATGTCTCACATCAATATGCTTTGTTCTTAAGTGAAATATTGCATTCTCTGTAATTGATATTATCAATTTTACATCCTATATAATCTGAATCTGAATAAGATATTAATTTGAATCCACCAACTTTTGGATACCGAATTCCCATATTTATTGTGTTTTTCAGATATTTGATGATTCTCTTTGCTGCTAGTAAATGAGATTCCTTAGGTTGAGCTTAAAATCTTGCACATACTCCTACTTCAAATGCTATATCAGGTTTGCTTGCAGTTAGATAGAGTAAGTATCCAATAATTCCTCTATATAACTTTTGAACCACATCCTTCCCATTTTCATCCTACCCAAGTACACACATAGGTGTTTCAGAAGTTCCACTAGTTTCCATACCATACTTGTTTATTAAGTCTTTTGTATACTTTGCTTGATTGATGACGATGCCATTTTTCATCGATTTAACTTGTAATCCTAGGAAATAGTTGATTTCTCCCATCATACTCATTTGGAATTTGCTTTTCATCAGATTTGCAATTTTTTCACATAACTTTTCATCTTCTGATCCAAATATGATATCATCCACATAGATTTGAAATAGCAAAGTGCTTGTTCCATCTTCTTGCTTGAAAAGTGTCTTGTCAATGGTACTTTTGCTGAATCCATTGTTGATCAAGAATTGTGACAGTGTCTTGTACCAGGCTCTAGGTGCTTGTTTGAGTCCAAATAGCACATTTTTAGCTTGTATACCTTATCTTCTTTTCCCTTGATCTGAAACCAGGTGGTTGTTCAACATATACTTCTTCTTCCACGAGTCCATTTAGATATACACTCTTTACATCCATTTGATAGACTTTGAAATCCTTGTGAGCTGGAAAAGCTAGGGAAAGTCTAATTTCTTCCAATCTTGATACTGGTGCAAAGGTTTCATCATAATATATGCCTTCTACTTGTGAATATCCTTTTGCTATTAGTCTTGATTTGTTCCTGACAACTGCTCCTTGTTGATCCATCTTGTTTCTGAACACCTATTTTGTTCCAATGATGTTGGCCATGTCTGGTCTATCAACAAGTTCCCAGACTTCATTTCTCTCAAATTCATTGAGTTCTTCTTGCATGGCTGTAATCCAATCAGCATCTTGGATTGCATAATCTATTGTGTTGGGTTCCA
This sequence comes from Gentiana macrophylla, assembly GCA_026214975.1. Lineage (NCBI taxonomy): Eukaryota > Viridiplantae > Streptophyta > Magnoliopsida > Gentianales > Gentianaceae > Gentiana > Gentiana macrophylla. The sequence continues at coordinate 54,228,564 of CM047806.1, forward strand.
CCTGTGATAGAAAACAAGTTAGAATCCTTTCCAGTTGTCTCCTGGTTCTAACACCTGCATGAACATTTCCAATGACTTGTTCTTCTGGATGATCTCTAAGCCAATCAAGTCATGTTGAAGTTGTACTTGATCCGGTGATTTTACTGTTGTCGCTTGTGCATCAACTTCTTGAGTTTGAGTTGGTGACTATGTTGTTGTAGTAGCTGGTACATCATCTTGATTGTCAACAGAGTGGTTCAGTATAGTGGCTGGTACAATTGTATCTATATAGACTTGTCTTTGTGTAGCTTCTTCTTCAAAACTATGTGAGTCTTCACCACTAGTGTTTGGTTCATCGAACACTACATGAATTGATTCTTCAATCACCAAGTTCTCTTGTTTAGTACACTGAAAGCTTTGATGGTGTCTGAATATCCCATGAAAATTTCTTTATCAAATTTTTCATCAAAAGTATGTAGTTGATTCCTGTTCAAAACAAATCATTTAAATCCAAACATATGTAAGTGAGATATGTTAGGTTTTCTTCCATTCCTTATTTCATACGATCTTTTCCCATGATGTTTATTGATGATAGATCAGTTTTGAGTGTAGCATGTTGTGTTTGCTGCTTCAACCCAAAATCTTTTTGGTAAGCTTGCTTCTGCTATCATTGTTCTAACAGCTTCTTTAAGTGTTCTGTTTCTTCTTTCTGCTACTCCATTCTGTTGTGGAGTTCTTGCTGCTGATAGTTGATGTAGTACTCCATTTTCTTCACAGTAGGTTTTCATCACTTCATTTAGGAATTCTGTGCCTCTATCTGATCTTATCTTGATAATCTTCAATTGATTTTCATTCTGAATTCTTCTTAGTAAATCTGGTAGTTTCTTGAGAGTTTCTCTTTTCTTGTTCACGAAAATGGTCTGTGTGAACTTGGAAAAGTCATCAACCACTATTAAAGTGTACTTTTTTCCACTTACGTTTACTGGTGTGACTGGTCTAAATAGATCCATATGCAACAGATGTAAGATTCTTGTTGTTGATTGATGTGGCTTTGACTTGAAGGAGCTTTTGATCTGTTTCCCTTTCTGACAAGCATCACATAGACTCTCTTTCTTGAATGTGATGTCTGGTAGGCCTTCTACTAATTTGTTCTTTGATAACTTGTTGATTGTCTTGAAATTCAGGCGAGTCAGTCTTATGTGCCAAATCCAGCTAGGTGATTGTTTGTTCTTGACAAGCAGACAAGTTTATGCTTTTGCTGTCTTCCAGCCTACCACATACTGTCCTCTCTTTTTATACAAGTACAACTGTGTTGGTTTGTTTGTAAATCACCTTGCAACCTTCTTTGTTGAAGTGTACATTATATCCTTTGTCACATAAATGACTAATGCTTAGAAGATTGAAATTCAATCCCATATGCCACATTATGAATCTTCAGGTTGTTTAACATGGTGCCTTCCCCCTTAATCTTGCCGGGGTTTTCTTTGCCTCCAAAGGTAACTTTGGGTCCATCAAAAGCTTTGAATTTAGTCAGTCATCCCTTATTGCCTGTCATGAGTCTGGAACATCCACTGTCTATGTACCAAACATCCTACAAAACAAGTTAAGCAAGTTTAGGTACCCAACACTGTTTGGGTCTATACCTATTAGCAGTCATGCCTCTTACTCCGAGTGTGTATCCAAAAGATTTTCTCCTTGGAGGGTTGAAGTCATCAACCTCATATGTATAAGGCATAGCAAAATAGCTTCTAATAGGTTTACTAAAAGTATTCTGATACATTACTTTACCTTTAGGTGTCTTTGTATCCTGTTTCACTTTCCAAAACACAGTAGATGACTTGATTTTATATTGCCTATTGTATCCAGCACCATGCCTTTTCTGGCCTTTCCCAAATACATTTGGCTTTGTATTGAATGGTTTTATCTTATATTTTAGAGGTGGAACATTCCAATCATCTTTTGAAGGTTAAAGTCTGCCCTTACCTTTCAGTATACTTTTGCCCTTAGTAGGCTCGTAAGATGATTTATTCTGTTGTTTCACTGCACTGGTTTTGACATCATTGGTGCAGGATGAGTAGTTGAAACCATTGTCTGTCCTTTTCTGAATTTAGGTCCAGTTTCAGTCCTTAGTTCAGATCTGTGTTGTCCATTGTTTCTTTTCTCATCTTGACTATTGTAGCCAAGACCAGATCTGGATCCAAACCTTTTTAGGGGTTTGTAAGCTGGTGCATTAAATGGTGCAGTGGTGACCTTAGCTGGTAGGGAGGTTTCCTTAGCTGGTCTATCAGCACCAGTTGAGTGATCATCTGTTGCTTGTTGATCAGCTGAGTGTACTTCCTTACTAGTTGATTCAGCTTTTAATTCGTCCAGTTCTTTCTTTAATCTTTTATTTTCCTTCCTCAGATTTTTACATCCTTGTTCCATAATTTCATGAGTTGTGTGAATTTCTTCAAATCTACTCATTAGATTTCGAATTAGATTTGCAGAATCTAATGGGAAAGTAGAAGATTGTGCAGTGTCAGATGAGGTTGCTTTAGATGAGCATGAACTAGATAGTACCTCTGTTTCTTCAATTTCCTTTGCCATCAAACATAGACAAGCTTTGTCATTGTCTGAGTTGGTGCCTTCATAGTCATCTGAGTCATTATCAGATGATTTTGCTGCATCACTTTCACTGTTGGTTTCAACCTTTTCTGCTCTTCCTTTTGTCTGACAACTTGTATCACTTCTTTTCTTCATCTTTGTATTTTTCCTCTGGACAATCAGCCTTGAAGTGTTCTTTCTTTTTGCAGTTGAAGCATCTGAGTTCATCATCCTTTTTCTTGAAGTCTTTGCTGGATAAAGTCTTATCTCTGGATGAAGAGCTTTCCTTGTATTGCCTTTTCTTGAATCTGTCAAATCGTTTAATCAGTAAAGCAATCTGCTCATTTAGTTCTTGAGTCCCTTCACTGGCTGACACATCTGATTTACTTTGCTAAGGTGCAACCAGTGCACTGGCCTTGTGTTGCTCTGCTGGTGCACCATCTTAACTATTTAACTCAAATTTCAGTTTTCAGTTGAGTCATCAATGTTAGGGTGTCAGTATTGGCAAGATCTATCGTGCCTTTGAGTACTGATGTGATGATCTTCCATCTTTCAGGTAGACCTCTCAGAATATTCAGGCAAACTTCTTTTTGAGAGTATATATGCCCCTGTTGTAGTTCACTGATAATACTTGAAAATAAGTTATCCATTTGATTAATGGATTCACCAGTCTTTATTTTGAAATTTTCAAATTTCTGTTAAGCAACAGATAATTTATTTTCTTTGACAACCTCTGATCCTTCATTGACAAGTGCCAATTTGTCCAACATTTCCTTTGCTGTTTTACAGTCTTTGATCCTTATGAACATATTGTTGTCAAGAGTTTTCATTTGTTAGTAATATCATCCGTAGCGGAAGCAATTTTAAGGATCTAGATCTATAAATTACACGTAATAAAATAACTAGATCCATATCTATAAGGGGGTTGTAGAACATACCTCTTGGATCTCAAAATCCAAGTTGAAGAACCGCAATAGAAAGAACGAACAAGGTGTGAAGAGCACCACGATCTTCCGTACGTGTGATCCAAGCAACTCCCGGTGGAAGGAAATCCTCGGCTCGAACCCTTCCGATATGCTACCCGGAAAATCTCCAAGATCTTCCCCTAAATCTCCCCTTGGCCGAAAATCCTTTTCTCCTCTCCAAGAGGTGAATTTCGAATTTTATTATGTGTCTAAAGCTTGGGAGAACTCTCTTTATATAGGAGAGTAAAACTTAGCCTCCAAGGATTTAATAATTAATACAAAATCAATTATAATAATCCTATTAAATAAAAGATAATCTCATAATATTCTAGAACAAATCTAGAATAATATTTATCTTTATTTCTTACCATAAATATTTATCCAATAAATATTTTATGCACATGTCTTATTAATACACAAGAAAATAATTTCTTGTTCCATAAAAATAGACAAGGGGCGAAAATTATATGTTGACCTAGTCAATATTAATTTTGCCATTACACAATAATTGGGCCAAGATTATGGAAAATGTCTTTTCCACATATTTAATTATTTAGCCCAACTAATTTAATAGCCCACTAAACAATTAATTCACATATCGTTTTAATAAAGTCCAAAAAGAACTAAATTAATATTATTAGGATTCGACGTCCAAGAATAGCTATGCTATATTAGGAGGCACGTCGGGGACCATGGACTAATAATCGTGACTCCGATAAATCAAATAAATAATTATCTTACGAAACAGAATAATTATATTCGATAAATCAATCACAGAATATGCCACCATAATCCCGTGATCGCACTCCTCCGATTATGAGATTATATTTATCTCCTCACGAGAATAATAATAAGCGTCCATTGATATAATCATTACATATGGATTAATCCTCCATAGATCGCTCATTCTAAATCGGAAGTTACCGTTAACCCGCTTTTAGAACCTCTTATCCTTATTTACCATTAACCCCTAGTGATCAATTAATTCATACAACTCACCGGTGATCAATCGATGTGATATGAACTCGCGCGATCGATCGCTTTCTAGGATTAAAAATAAGGGAATCGTCTATCTACTTCCATAACCATGGAATGAATGGATTCCGTATCTGTGATAACACGTACTACTCACTCAATCCAAAGATACAATGCCAAGATGGGGTAATTCGGACCACGTACTCGGTGTAATCCTTAACCGTCAAGTCAAACTTTATCTTGATTCAAGCGGTTGGATCGTGATCACCTCAGGATTAAGATATATCCATAAATATGATCATCCATTGATTCGATAAGACTTCTCGATTACGGAATTATATCGTGAACTCTAATCAAATCGGTCCAGCCCTATATGATATATCTATCATATATAAATGCCCCACTAGGTTCTCTTAACCGAAAGTCCGGATAAGACAATCACACCAATTGTGTTATGGGCGCATTAATAGCACGTTAAAGGAGAGACCCGATACTCTCGATTAACTTCACTACGGGCTAATTGTATTTTAAGTACATCTTCACTAACTCAATCCTCCCGTGTATATACCATACACTGAGTTAAGCGATTACATAAACGATATACTTTCGGGTTTTCTGTAGTGTAAATACTATTGTCACATCGGTGAATATGAGAATAATAAATATGAATAATAATGTCAATTCATTTATTAAATAAAACAATTACAAAAATTGTCTTTCGGGCATCACACCTAACAATCTCCCACTTGCACGAAAGCATATGATTTAATTGTTTTAGAGCACACCCTATTATTTAAAATACAACAAACTACATCTCCCACTTGCTCTAAAGAAATGGAGACCCATCCCGTATTCTAGTACCCATTAAGCATATCATAACCATTTAAGATTCGAAATTACACTCCGAGTATGCCGTCGTAGGATAGGTCAGTGACTCGGGAAGCACCTACATCTAAATGTCATGGGTCTTAATGATTATTCAGGTTGTTGGCTCGAGACGATCCGTAGAATCGAAACGTTACCGGTCCATCTAATCATGTGGTACTGAGTAAACACTGAGCCCGAGATCGACTTAACGATCATCCTCAATCTGACTTAAAGCCAAAATCAGTGTATCACACATATCCAAGTTCACACATGAATATGTCCGCATATTGTTCCTCGTTCTCTCAAGATACTAAAGGACATACTAAACTTGCTTTGTTAACCGCCGAATCTAAGATTCGATCATAGTTGACGTTCAATAACCTGACCATCTCTTACTAGAAAGAGAATCTATCCCATTTCTCTTGATCCGAAGATTTAGAGAGTCATTCCTGAGGCATAGGGTAGAACTTCCTCGTTGAATGTTGCATACTTAGATGCATCATCTTAACCAATAAGATGGATGGGAAACCAAAGGATCGATTCTAATGAATTCGACCGAGTCAAACTCTTAAGAATGTTGTCCAAATCTCTATTGCAGAGAATTGTGGTATTGTCGATTCGACTTCGATAACACACCCATGTTGATTCCAACTCGTGCAAAGTGTTATCCTTCACAAACACTAATATATGTATGTATATATTCACTCATCAGTACTAAAATTGATATCCAGTCTACAAAAGACTTATCAATATTCTGGTCAAATCCACATATTGTAGAAATATATGACTTCCAATGACCGAGAGTTTTGCTTTTTATCCACAAAGGACATAAGCCTTGACAGTCATTCTATCATTAGTTCATAAGGCAATACCCTTCTGTTTCGAATGAATCCAGACTCCGTTTGTTTGGCAAGAAAGTCTTAAGGAATCACCCCTATTTTCTGCTTTTGAACGAAATCATGCAATACTAAGTGGTAAGAGAGTTCAAGGTCTGATTAACTCTCTACTTCTTAGGGAATTACCCCTAGACCACTCAAGCTTTGTTCTGAAAGATAAACTTTCCTATTCATTCTACTCTTTTCCGTGTAGATCCAATTACTCCCACTGGGCCTGAGACACTCAGGTGGTTCTACAAGAGTATAATCAGCTCTGGAGTACCGAACTCCATTCATAGGGTTATGGCTATTAAACCAACCTCTATTATCAGAATCCTATACTGCTCACAAAAGAGCCATAGGTCATCAATCGATCCTCAGACTACAAAGTCCGCATAACGCGTAATGGGTAATGGATAAACCATACTCCCACTACATTCTGGGTGGATCGAAATTCTGATCTAGTTTACTAGTATTTAGTGTTATCACCAACAACCGATGTTGGATGTGGTCTGATTTAAATCAGTTAGTAACTACCTTGAGTAAACGTACTTCAAGGTTTAAGGTTTTGCTGTTCATGGACTCTATCAGAAAGGATGCAACAGTATAACTGTCCCTTCCCGATTTCAAGAATCTTATAACAAACCTTTTTCTCAATGCTACAAGATATAGAACGATTGGTCACTGACCGAACGTGTTCGCGAAATTTCCAGACCTACCTTCAAGCACCGTGTGCTAAATGCTTATATTTACGGAAGTGGGGTGAACCGAATCCACACCTTATCCGTAAATTCCAAAACATATTCTAGGTAGACTTCTCGGCCTTACATTTCAATGTAAACCGAAATTTCGCTTCTAATATCTTATTGAGTGAAGCAGTGTATTATAGCACATCTACAACTATGTAAAGCAATTCAACGGTTTCTCCCTTAGTGAAAGCATTTCACTATGAGGCGAAGCCGAGCATCATCCCTGTGACTATGTGATGGCCCATTTTTGAGTAGAGAATACTCCATCTCTGACAAAATCAAAGACACCTCAGAATATTTTGGATAAACTTTCCAGAGTGTTTGAATAGTTATCAGACAAGAAGTCACTACTCGGAAGCTCCTACTAGCTCGTATCTTTCATCAGACCCCGAAGGTCGTCATAAACAAGCTATGTTACTTCTTTATAACCATTATCCGTTCCCGATTGAAAGGAAACTTAGTCATTGAACCTTTGAGACAATATAACCAGATCGGGAGAAAGGAATCACCCCAGAGCCGCCTTGTGTCTTGTCTTTTAGGGACTATGCACTAACTATGGAATATGAAGAAGCGTTTATCTAAATATAGAAACCAATTGCTTTTAACAGTTCTTAAGATGTGTTTTATATACATATTTCAGCAGTTCTAAGTGGTTTTTGACTTTATCAAACAAAAGTCCGAGTCTTGGATTCGTACTACAAATGGTATATTCACTTTCTATATGACAAACAAATTATCAAATAGAAGGTAAATCCATTCATTCCAATGAATCTTAAACAGAAAATAAATCTTCCGTGATATCCAAGGGTTGAATCCGAGATTCATTTCCTTATATCACTCCCACTATTCTAGCTAAAATTAACTGCCCGTTGTTTACTCCTTTAATCGTTAAATGCACTGCTACCTTGTTCTTCCAAAGAACCTAGCTCGAGAAAATCGCTAAGGATTCATAGGTTGGTGATCCAAAATCACTGTCCTTATCCTATGATTTTCAGTTAATTAATTTCGGTTCACCTTAAAATTTTCTCGCTTTAGGTGACTAACACTTTTAGACATATTCTCCCATTCTTGACTTTCCGTGAATGGAAATAGCTTTGAACCAATGTTCGTTTGAGAAGACACTACTCTTGAACCGTGGGATGTCTATTTCGAGTGTTACTCGTCGGGATTTCTCGGATTTTCTAATATACCAGAAAAAACGACAAATCATAACATTAAAGCTCCCACTAGTTTATCGGTTCCAAATACTGTCTAACGAGCAATGCTTTATTTTTATGATTTTCCGATTTTTTCGATTAAAAAAAAACTTTCGTACATAGTTCCAATGTTTTCAGAAAAACAACAAATCATAGAACTCCCACTAGTTCATCGATTCCAAATATCGTCCAACTAGCGACATTTCATGACTTTCCGGTTTTTCAATTAGAACGGTTACGTGTATAGTCAGTTACACTTTTCTAATGTTCTAGAAAAACAACAAATCATAAAGCTCCCACTAGTTCATCGATTCCAAATATCGTCCAACTAGCGATACTTCATGATTTTCCAATTTTTCAATTAGAAAATTACTCGTGTAATTACTACACATTCAAAATTCACTAAAAGAATTTCAAAGTCCGAAATCACCTTTGATCAAACTAAGTTTGTCTTCCGTTTGACACGAATGACACTAGTGACATATCTATATGTCACTCTGGTTTTTAAAAGGCTTAAGAGAAAATATCTCTTTCGAAAAATAATTGCATTATCGATTAACTAGTTCAACGTCCTAGTTACTTTTCACTTTTTAACGAAGTCAATACTAGTCAATTATAAAATTTAAGCAATTTAGTAAGGGATATAATGCTGTAAATAAAATGACATATATTAATTCAAGTTTAACACTACTATATTATTTTATTTTAGGAATTGTAAACTAAAAAATAAGTCTACTCTACCATTCCGAGGTTTTAACCTCGCATCTCAGTGCCGCCGTAGGGTAGGTCAAAGAGATGACGGTTAAATCGAGACAATCTCATCAATGAATAACTTGTGAGAATCGAACATCCCACGAGAATCGAACATCCCTTTATTCATTGACTACCTTCCTTTTAGCCTAGATATTACCAAAAATATCCTTTATGAGTGTGACCTACATATATCGGATCCCTTAGTACGCCCCGAGTGTGCCGTCGTAGGATAGGTCGGTGACCCGACGAGTACCAAAATCCTATCCTTTCGGAGACCAAGCCATGAATGTTGATAGGGATGAACACCATCCGTAGGGGGACGAAATCAAAGCGCCGCGCGGCGCCACCCTTCTCTCACTTACTTGTATCTATAGTAGAGGCCGTGGGGTTGGTCGTCGCCTCCCGCTCCCACTCAATATTTTGGAAGTGGTGGTGGGTTAACTAACCACGCTTTTTGATGTTAACATAAAAGTACATCAAATCAAGGATTCCGAATGGTGTCGGTAACGTAGGCAAGCCTACCCGTCCTATTCGTTGGAACATATGTGACAGTCGGACGAAGTCGGGTCAAGAGAGCCCCATTGAGATAGGAAGGAATCACCCCTCCGCTCGCAGGTGTAGCTTAGTCTTGCCGGACCCCCGTGCATACATCACACTAGGAGGGTTAAGTCGGTCGAGCCTAGCTCAGTTGACCACCCAACCTATAAGCGAACTATTTTTATCCAAGATTTGTTGTTCTTTTACCATCATTCAATCTCGTAGACACTACGAATCGAAAACGTGATATCGTTTGGGCTTTAAGGCGGTTCACCGAGAACACACACCGAAAGGCTTAACGATTTCATAACCCGTCCTCGGATCTTTAATTAGTTACTAAATTAATTAATTACCACGTATTAATTAAATTTCAACTAATTACACGAGTTTGTATACATGCCTATTTTAATTACCAAAATTAAAATTCTACATGTATGCATGGAGTGGATTTATGATATGATGCATGTCATGGCAATTCCGATTTTATATCTACTTTATGATCAAACACATAAAAAATAAATTGCGGAAAATTTAAACACCGAGATGGATCGTTGGTACTCCCGACTAACCTATTTTCTAAGGAAAAGTAAAAAATTAATCTAAGTCTTCAAATCTCGATTTTCGATCTTGATCTTGAAAACTTCCGGATCTTCAAAACTTCGATCTCTACACGAACCACGAACGACGAGGGAGGAGACCGTAATATACCAATATATTATAAAATATATCTATATTATCAAATTGTTTTATATAAAAAAAACTTTTTTTTTTTTTTAACAGGTCTCGGCAATTATCTTATCAAAAAATTAGGACCTTTTTTTTTTTTTTTTTTTTTTTTTTTTTTTTTTGCTACAGAATTAGGCCTTGCGGCCAAAGTCACAAAAAAAAAAAAAATTAGGTTTGCAAAAAATTTGCTGCCGCATAAAAAAAAAAAATTGCCGCCGTTGAATTAAAAAAATATATTAAACAAATCGGCCTCCTCCCGTTTTACCTTCTTGATGATCTTTAAACACCATGATCTTCGTCGTCTCGAATCCGAAACCAAAAAAAATAATATAAAAACACAAAAAGGTACTACCTTTTACAATTTTTCGTATGACATAAAATAAATTACACATCCTATGCTCAATTGATGCTAATCAAAAGAGCTACAAAATAGATCTACGGGTAAACAATACCAACCTCAATCCATCTCTTCAACCAAGACATTCATAACATAAAAATAAAACAAAAAAAAAAATTTCGGCCCCTTTTTAAAAAAAAAATTGGGACAAAAATCTACATGTTTTACCACTCCTAGATCTAATATTTTATACGTATAAATATAGATCACCTTGGCGACTGATACCACTGTTAGTAATATCATCCGCAGCGGAAGCAATTTTAAGGATCTAGATCTATAAATTACACGTAATAAAATAACTAGATCCATATCTACAAGGGGGTTGTAGAACATACCTCTTGGATCTCAAAATCCAAGTTGAAGAACCGCAATAGAAAGAACGAACAAGGTGTGAAGGGCACCACGATCTTCCGTATGTGTGATCCAAGCAACTCCCGGTGGAAGGAAATCCTCGGCTCGAACCCTTCCGATATGCTACCCGGAAAATCTCCAAAATCTTCCCCTAAATCTCCCCTTGGCCGAAAATCCTTTTCTCCTCTCCAAGAGGTGAATTTCGAATTTTATTATGTGTCTAAGACTTGGGAGAACTCTCTTTATATATGAGAGTAAAACTTAGCCTCCAAGGATTTAATAATTAATACAAAATCAATTATAATAATCCTATTAAATAAAAGATAATCCCATAATATTCTAGAACAAATCTAGAATAATATTTATCTTTATTTCTTACCATAAATATTTATCCAATAAATATTTTATGCACATGTTTATTAATACACAAGAAAATAATTTCTTGTTCCATAAAAATAGGCATGGGGGCGAAAATTATATGTTGACCTAGTCAATATTAATTTTGCCATTACACAATAATTATTGCCAAGATTATGGAAAATGTCTTTTCCACATATTTAATTATTTATCCCAACTAATTTAATAGTCCACTTAAACAATTAATTCACATATCGTTTTAATAAAGTCCAACAAGAACTAAATTAATATTATTAGGATTCGACGTCCAAGAATAGCTATGCTATGTTAGGAAGCGCGTCGGGGACCATGGACTAATAATCAGCGGCTCCGATAAATCAAATAAATAATTATCTTACGAACGTAATAATTATATTCGATAAATCAATCACGAGAATATGCCACCATAATCCCGTGATCGCACTCCTCCGATTATGAGATTATATTTATCTCCTCACGAGAATAATAATAAGCGTCCATTGATATAATCATTACATATGGATTAATCCTCCATAGATCGCTCATTCTAAATCGGGAAGTTACCGTTAACCCTTTTAGAACCTCTTATCCTTATTTACCATTAACCCCTAGTGATCAATTAATTCATACAACTCACCGGTGATCAATCGATGTGATATGAACTCGCGATCGATCGGTTTCTAGGATTAACAAATAAGTGAATCGTCTATCTACTTCCATAAATGGAAGGAATGGATTCCATATCTGTGATAACACGTACTACTCACTCAATCCAAAGAAATGCCAAGATGGGGTAATTCGGACCACGGTCGGTGTAATCCTTAACCGTCAAGTCAAACTTTATACCGATTCAAGCGGTTGGATCAGATCACCTCGGATTAAGATATATCCATAAATATGATCATCCATTGATTTGATAAGACTTCTCGATTATGGAATTATATCGTGAACTCTAATCAAATCGGTCCAGCCCTATATGATATATCTATCATATATAAATGCCCAACTAGGTTCTCTTAACCGAAAGTCCGGATAAGACAATCACACCAATTGTGTTATGGGCGCATTAATAGCACGTTAAAGGAGAGACCCGATACTCTCGATTAACTTCACTACGGGCTAATTGTATTTTAAGTACATCTTCACTAACTCAATCCTCCCGTGTAAATACTATACACTGAGTTAAGCGATTACATAAACGATATACTTTAGGGTTTTCTGTAGTGTAAATACTATTGTCACATCGGTGAATATGAGAATAATAAATATGAATAATAAGGTCAATTCATTTATTAAATAAAACAATTACAAAAATTGTCTTTCGGGCATCACACCTAACATCATTATCATATCTTTGGCAACAAAGTCTAGATTTACTCTCCTCCTTTCATCTTTGTTCCACTCCTTCTTTTGTTTTTCAATAGATTTACCTTGACCTGGACCTGTGGTTTCCACAGTCATGGTCTTGATAGGTCTATCGTTAATGACATCCAGCATCTCCTTTTGAGTTGTTGCAAGATGATAACATTCTTATTTTGTATTCATTTAAATTGTTAACATTGAAAACATGAATTTTGGACATAAAGTTTGAGGACTCCATAACGAAATAATATAAGAGATACTTTAAAAACTTTTGAAAATATTTTTTGAAAAAGGTGATCTCCTTGTTACTAGAAATCAGATCTGAGCAGGATCTGATACAAAGAACACTGATCCGATACCAATTGTTGGTCCTAGAGAAGGGTGAAATATAGTCAGAGGGGGGAGGTAAATGACTATATTGTGAGTTTAACAACTTTAAACCTCAGGAGTTGCAAAAAAATTTCTGATGAAAAGCTTTTGGGCAGCGGAAAATTAAAACCCTTCTAAAGCATATTTTCAAACTACTTAAACAATCACATACATATAAAGAAATGCAGAAAGTAAATGCTGTAAGTAAATAACACAAAGTTTATAGTGGTTCACGGTGGTGTAATCCCTTAGTCCACTCTTCTCATGTGATGATTGGAGGAATTCACTATTGTCTTTCACCAATACAATAGTATGATTGTCCTTGGTTACACAAGCTTCACAATCTCAAGACTATCACTCCCTGGCTACAAAAGCTTCAGTGACTCAGTCTTCAACACTGCTCCTTAAGGACAAATCCTTCAGCAACTATCAGAAAAGGTTGCAATTCCTTCTATGATGGTCTGATTCAATTGCTTCAGTTGGGTGTGAATAAGATTCACAAAAGCTTGATCAATCTCAGTGCATGATGTAAATTTGTAGCTCTAAATTCTGAGTTGATCTTCAAGATATTTCTTGTAAGAACAATTTGGAGGCTTGTGTTAATTTGACAGAGTTTCTGCTCTTAATCGTTGTGTATACGTATATGTCTCTTTTTTCTGTTTCTATCAATGCGTTCTATTTCTAGCCTTGATCTCCTTGATTTGAAAATTCGTCTGTTGGCTATTTAATGCGGAGAATAATCTTTGATTCTTCCTTGATTTCAGTGATCTGGATTTTCTTCAAACGTTCCTCATAAAATCCGTCCATGGTTGATTCTGCATTAATTGCTTGATTTCCTTAATTTCCACGTTCTGAATAAAATGCAGACATCATACTTGACTTGCATGTTTCTTCATTTGGCTGTTTCTTTGCTAGTTCGGTGACTCTTTTACTTATTTGCTGGTCACTTTGATGCTATAGGCTGTTACTTTGCCAACGGGATTCTCTTCACCGTTATTCTCTATAGTCAGCCGGTAGAGTTTTCACTTAGCCGGTTTGCTGTTTTCTTTTTCCTTTGATTTTCTATGTCCAATGTATGCTTGTACTTCACTGATCCTTGATTTGGGTGAGATCAGTGTACACCATATTAAAAGAATAGATTCCATCACTTGTAATATATCTTAGACTTATCCAATGTCATCACAGTCTTCCCTGGTTATAAGTCAGTCTATAAGGATTCGCTTTACTCTGTTGGTACTTGTTTGTCTTCACTCAGCTGATCTTCAGTCTTTTAATTCACTAAGACTCCCTACCAGTCTAGTACAGTGGTTGTCTGACTGAACTTATACAACATGTCAGACTCTAAGTAAAGTCTTATACATATATTACTAACTTATTTCAGGCTTTCTATAACAGCTAGTATGGCCATCATCAAAACAAATAAAATGTTCCTAACACCCTCCTTCAGCTGAGTATTCCCAGATTCAGATTGTTAGCTTTGGATATTTAACAAGTATAGACACAACTGAAACTTGCCCCTTGGAATTGGTTTAGTGAACATATCAGCAGGATTAACATCAGTGCTGATCTTCTCCACTTTGACTCTCTTCTCATTCCTCAGAAAATGGTATCTAACATCAATGTGCTTGATCTCTCATGATGAACCTGATCCTTAGCCAAACATATTGCACTAAAACTGTCACATACACCCTGGCTTGATCTTGATGCAGACTCAGATCATTGACTAGACCTTTTACCCATATTTCTTCCTTTGATGCTTCTGTCAGTGCCATATATTCTGCTTCGGTAGTAGATAATGTCACTGCACCCTGTAAAGTTGCTTTCCAACTTACCATAGAACCACCCAAAGTAAACACATACCCAGTCATAGATCTCTGATGTCCACATTAGCAGCATAATCAGAATCACAGTACCCTGTGACAAAACATTGAGTACCACCTCCATAAATGAGTCAACTATCAGATGTACCTCTAAGGTACCTAAATATCATTTTCACTGTCTTCCAGTGTTCCTTTCTAGGTTGAGCCATAAACCTGCTGACAACACTGACTGCCTGAGCCAAATCAGGCCTAGTACAGACCATGGCATACATTAAACTACCCACTGCAGCATATAGAACACTTGACATGTATTATTACTCTTCAGCTAACAGTGGAGAAAATACCACAGACAAATGTAGATTTGGAGCCATTGGAGTGTCTATAGGTTTGGATGCTGACATGCCAAACTTGGATAATACCTTTTCAATATACCCCTGTTGAGACAAGAACAGCTTCCCATACTTCCCATCTCTATAGATCTCCATCCCCACAATTTTCTTTGCATTCCCCAAATCCTTCATCTCAAATTCAGCCTTGACCAGATTCTTCAGATCTTGAATATCAGACTTGTTCACAGCAGCTATCAGCATATCATCCACATACAGAACAAGATAGATGATTGAACCATCCTTCAACTTGTTCTGATAAACACAACAATCATATGGATTCACGCTATAACCTTATTGAATCATATAACTGTCAAACTTCTTATACCACTATCTTGGGGCCTGCTTAAGTCCATACAAGGACTTCTTCAACTTGCACACATATCCTTCCTTTCCAGGAACTTGGAAACCCTCTAGCTGATTCATATAAATCTCTTTATATACATCTCTATGTAGAAAAGCTGTCTTCACATCCAATTACACAAGTTCAAGATTCTGTTGTGCCACTATTGCTAACAACACCCTGATGGAAGTATATCTGACCATTAGAGAAAAAATCTCTTTATAGTCTACCCCCTCTTTCTGACTGAACCCTTATGCAACCAAACGTGCCTTATATCTGATGCCCACAGCAGATGTCATTCCTTCCTTTTTCTTGAAGATCCATTTGCAGCTGACCATCCTTCTATCATGTGGTTGTTTGACTAGATCCTAGGTCTCATTCTTCTGAAGTGACTCCATTTCTTCTCCCATGGCAACAAGCCATTGAGATGCCTCAGAACAAGTCACAGCTTCCATGTAAGTGTTAGGTTCAAAACCATCCACTTCTTCAGCTCCATGTAATGCATATCCAACCATATCCTCCTCAAACCCATATTTTCTTAGGGGTCTAATATTGGTCCTTCTAGCTCTACTGAGAGCTATACTCTACTGACCAACATCAGCAGTTTGAGAATCTGCTGACCCTTGTTCAGCAGACTAGTTTGGATCCAGCTCTAGATCTGCTGAGTGTTGATTGTCCCCTGCTGAGTCTTTCAATTCAGCAGACTCTACTTGAAGCTCCACATTTTTGTCAACCTTCTCATTTTCAGACCTAATTTCAATTTCAGATGTGGCCCTCAAAGATGAGCTAAGCATAGAATTTTCATCAAAGACTACACTCCTGCTGAGTATAACCCTATTTTCTGCTGATGGCCAGATTTTATACCCTTTTTAATCCATCACCATATCCATCAAATACTCCCTTCTTGGCTCTAGGTTCCAGTTTACCTTCACTGACATGATAGTAGAATGTGCTTCCAATAACCCTTAGACCAGAGTAGTTCTACTGCTTTCCTGACCAAACCTCAAGTGGTGTTTTGGGCTTGATCCTAGTGTGAGGCCCCCTATTGATTAAGTAGCATGCTGTGTTAACAGCCTTCATCAAAGATCTTCTTGTTAGACCAGAATTAGAGAGCATACACCTTGCCTCTCCAGAAGAGTTTGATTCATTCTTTTTGCAACACCATTCTACAGTTGAGTGTCTCTAACAGTATGGTGCCTAGCAATGCCTTAATTCTTGCAAAATTCATCAAACTCAGACCAACAGAATTCCAGTCCATTATCCATTCTAAGTCTCTTGATCTTCTTCCATGTCTGATTCTCAACCAAAGCCTTCCAGTGCTGGAAGTGCTTGAATGCCTCACTCTTGACATTCATCATAATTACCCAAACCATCCTTGAGTAATTATATATACCTATGACCTCCCAGTGACTCCACACTTGAAGGTCCTCAACAATCAGAATGGACATAATCAAGTGTCCCTTTTGTGATGTGAATTGCTTTTGGGAACTTGCTCCTATGTAGCTTCCCAAACACACTGTGTTCACAAAAATCCAGCTCCTTAACTTTATGTCCCGCAAGTAGACTTAGACAGAATTTTCATCCCTCTCTCTCCCATATGACCAAATCTCATATGCCACAGCTTGGTTAGCTGTGAAGTGTGAACCTCTAATGATGCAACAGAAGCAGAACTTGATACAGTAGACCCTTTTAAGATGTACAATGTCCCATGTCTGATACCCTTTAGAATCACAGCTGAACCCATGTAGACATTCACCACTTCACCTTCACCCCTGAACTTGAACCCTTTGCTGTCTAGCAGACTAAGTGATATCAAATTCTTGGTCATATGTGGAACATGCCTAACCTCATTCAGTGTGCAGAATTTACCATTATATGTCCTCAGCTGAACAGATCCAATCCCAACTATTTTGCAGACCTTGCTGTTAGCCATGGCTATATGGCCTCCATCCACCTGTTGATAAGTTGAAAACCACTCCCTATATGAACACACATTATAAGATGCCCAGTGTCCAGAATCAACACATCCCTGTGCCCTGCTGACTCTAAAACTTCTAAGGCCAGATCTTCGTTAGAGTTGGTGTCTTGTTCTGCCAAAGCAAAAGTACCATGCTGAGTACCTTGCTGCTTCTTTCTCTTTGGACATTCATTTTTCCAATGTCCCTGCTCCTTGCAGTAGTTACAGACATCCTTAGCTTTAGGACCGTTGGAACTTTTATTTTATTTCTTCTTTCTAGAATTTTCTGATCCTCTACTGACTCCACTGGCCACCAATCCAGCAGACTGACTATTGGTCCCAGAACTAGATGCCTTATAGCGTAGCTCTCGAGCATGGAGGGAAGATCTCATATCCTCTAATGACACTGAGTCATTCCCAACAATAAAGGACTGCACAAAGTTCTCATATGATTCAGGAAATGACACAAGTAGGATCAATGTTGCATCATCATCTTCGATCTTCACCTCAATATTTCTTGGGTCAAGCAATATTGTGTTCAGCTAATCTAGATGATCCCTCAGCTGACTGCCCTCATACATCCTTAAACTGAACAGATGTTGTTTCAATAATAACTTGTTGGTTAAAGACTTTGTCATGTACAGACTCTCAAGCTTGGACCACAACTTCTATGTTGTGTCCTCTTCAGCAACCTCTGTATGATAATATCATCTGACAAGTACAACATAATTGTTGAATGTGCTTTCTCCTCCAAACTGGCTCTCTCAGCAGCACTTTCTTGTGTTAATTTAGACAGGGACTCCATAATCCCTGTTGTTTCAACAAAGCACGCATCTTGATCTGCCATAGAATAAAATTGTTTCTTCCTGTAAACTTGTCAATCTTGACATTTAAAAAAGACATATTTCTCACCAGAAAAGCTTGCATAGATCCCAAATCCTAGCGTCAATTATGACCTTGGTGCCAATCTACCTTGCTTAAAATAGATAAAAAATTTCTTGATGAACCTGGACACTCCGATACCAGTTTGTTATGACGGATCGATCAAGAAATGGTGGTGATTGTGAGTAAAGATAAATAATTAACAAGTAAACAAACACATAAACAAGAAGAACATAGACTTAACGTGGTTTCCGGCAATGTGGCGACTACTCCACGGACAAAAGAGGATATTTTATTATCATGAGAAAGTTACAATTTACAACAGATACAGATGGTATTTATAACCTTCGAAATCAAACCCTAACCGACTAAATAGCCAAAACAGATAATGACTGAAATACCCTAGAAGTAACCTTATCCAAACCGGAAAACCATGCAGACGTGTTCCTCGAGTATCACTGAGAACCAACTCAGCAGGCTTCAGTAGATGTTTAGTCTACTGACCCCTTTCAGCTGAACACCAGACTCCACAGACACATTCATGCCCTGCTAACCACCATAGTTTCCACATAGACTCAATAGAGTATAATACTTTGCTGGCCAACCTCAGCAGCTTAGTTTAAGTCACCATTACATAGATGATGAGTTGTTTTAACCGTGAATCATTATTTGTCTGTGTATATACATTAACTGATTGTTGGGGGACAAGTAAAGCAACTTGAATGCCACAAAAGGTAAAACGGGGAAAAATGGGCTTGTGAGAGAGAGGGATAGAGAGAAAAAAAAAGAGGAAATCTACCAAAAAAAGGGAAAAAAAAAAAAAATTACAAAAAGCATAAAGGCAGTGAGGGAAGAAAACTCGGAGTGTAAACGCACGACCCTCGCACAGAATAAAAACAAACGAGGACCTTTGAGTCGGTTTCCAAGTCCGCCCGGCCTGGTCAAGGTTTCATGTTGTGTAATCAAGTCTAAAGGCAAGAAGAGCGAGTGTATGCACATGTTAGTTTAGATTGTGGGGTTAATATAACTTGATTCTTTTCACGAATGCACTATCATGAAGGTATATCACACGACATATTGATGCATTGGAAGTTATGGTTAATAGGAAGCTTATGAATTGTTACTTGACATATGTTCTGCCTGAAATCTTAATTGAGGATGTTATGGTTAGTGGGGATTATTTTTGGAGGTACATTCCGCCTTAATACTCTGCTCGAGGACGAGCAAAGGGCTAGTGGGGGGTAGCTAATGACGGTTAAAATTGTATATCCTGTGGCATCAACATTCTACCCATTATGAGCTAAAAATAGTTGTTTTGGCCTTTAAATGTTAACCATTTGTGTTGAATGCGATATGTTGGGTTCCCGGGATGAGAATTTGGTAGTTTGAATTATTTTATCCGAAATTGGTATTATTTCGTGCTTTATTGGATTATTTTCAGGTAATGACAGTTGGGCCACGAGTTAAGGCTGGATTATGAAGTGGGCTGAAGAAAGGAACGGACCTAGGGTATTCCAGAACCTTCCAAGTTAAGTCGGCAGATGAAAAAGTACGAAAATGTCCCCGATTTACCGGGAGTGTCCACCGACATATCGAGTACCTAGAATCTTCCGAAGCGCTTTTTCTTGGACGAGGGTAGTTTTTAGGCTTTGCTAAGTCGGCTCTACGACTATAAATAAGAGGCCTCGCCCTCGGAATTGAATGTACCAAAAATATTACAAGTTTCTATGCAATAAAAGTTACTTATTTATTTTCCTTATGAGTTCTAGTCATGGATCCGACGGATTGGCCGCCTAGGGAGAGATCTGAGGAAGGTCTACGCTCGTCTTCGAGGGTATGATTTTCTGGCTTTCTCTCGATGTAGATCTGTCGTTGTTCTTGTGTGATTAGTATGCTTTGATTGTAATTATTAGTTCTAGTTATATAGTAGTTATTTTATTTTACCTCATATGTGTTTAGATCTAAAATCGTTGATGAAGAAACCATGAAATAGCGTTGCATTTTTTAGATCTGCGACGGTCTTTATCGCTAGATATGAATAGCTAGTAAATCCTAGTTCATGATAATCGGCGCCAGCTACGTCTGATCGACAGATTTAATTTACATTTTTGTAGCCTGATCAACTATTTGCATGTCATTGTAAATTAACATGAAGGACGATAAAGTGAACTGTTGGTTTGTTTCGCCCGGAAGCAGTGCCTTGTTCAGGGCCGGCCCTAGAGTGAGGCCAAGGAGACCGCCGTCTTAAGCCCAACGGTATTGGGAGGGACCAACGGTACATGTTTCGCTAAAAGAAAAAAACATTCCGTGTATATTCAATCCGATCCAACCTAATAAAATATGTTAATTTTTCTTTTGATAAATGCCCAATTTTTTTTTTATTCCAATCGATAAAGGTCCAAATAACAAAAATTACTTGGCCCAAAAAAAATAGATATACAAACAAGTTTTATTAATTTTTTGTATTTACAGATATTAAAAACGCGAGAAGTGTTGGAAAAAATGTAGTACTTAGGATTTGACAGAGAAATAGAAATTCCATGGCACGTTAATAGCGTTGTCTTTTACGGGATGTTTCGTCCCACACGATTTGTCACTAAGAGATCAAATGAAAATCTCTTTCAGGATACAATGGAGGTGTTTGTGACTTGTTTGAATCAAAGCCGATGACACTCAAAGTTTTTCTGATGATATTGTCAAACTTATGAATTTTCGTCTGCATACTTATGTCTTTTATAGGCTGCAAGTACCCCATAAACAAATGGAGGTACTCCTTGCACGAAAGGGTAGGGTTGTCACTGTTCACCGGATGAAAGCATGCAACCCTTACACGAAAGGGTAAGTACATATCAGTTCAAAATGCATGTATCTGAAAATGCATATCCCTTCATGAACTGATGCATGCATTGGTTTAGGTTTCGGGGCCGTTGCCCCCGAACCCCCACGAGTTGGCGCTGCCCCCTCGACCCCTGCGAAGGGACGCTGCCCCCTCGACCCACCGCGACCTGGTCGTTTCGTTGCGATAATATTAATTCGTATGACAACTCGTATGCAAACGATAATCAAAATATTTATTTATGAAAAAATATCTAACAATGAATGTGTTTTAAAAATAAAAAAAAATAAAAACCTTCAACTAAAAGGCCCAATTCGAGGACTTGGCCTTAAACCAAAAAAAAAAAAAAAAAAACGAGGGCCGGCCCTGGCTTGTCTGTGATATTTTGGTTTGAACAGGGATGAAAAACAATTTGGGATTAATGAAACCCCGGTGTATATCAGACTTGTGGTTTACATTATGGAATTTCAATGTGGTATGGTGGTAGCTTTTATAGTGGCAAAGAAGAGCCAATTTGGGAGCCTTTTGAGGATATGACAGATGACAATTATTTAGTGCTGACTATTATTTAGTGATTGAATCATGCATTTGAAAAATTGTTCGTCTTTGGATAAAGTTAAGAAAAGGGATTACTTACATTTATTCCTTAGCAGCAATCACAGCGCCTATCAAGGGCTTTGAAAGTTGACCATGTGCATAGTATACAAGCATACACAGGGGCGGCTCCACCTACAAGCTTGTGGGTGCGGCCGACCCCCTAAAATAAAACTTTTTTTTTTAACAACAGTGGAGATTTTTTTTAATAAACGTATATCTATGCAGAATCGACTTCCTTATTTTTATCATTGACTTTATATTTTTTATCTCATTACTTTATAATTACATGTATGTAGGTAAATATACAAATATATGTGTGATACGGGAAAAAATTGATAAATTTCCGACCCCCTTGTCAAAATTCCTGGAGCCGCCCCTGAGCATACATGTGATAATTCTTTTCATGTAGACCACATTTCTTGCTAGATTTATTCTATACTTATCATTTCAAATGGTCTTATAAAAGACATTTTATGTACTGTGATAAAAATAGCAGATACAAACCATTCAATATGCATATACTTGCCTAACTGACATGGTGTATTTTCCACAAAAATGCCACATATTATAAGTGTTTCAACTAGTAAAAGATCAACTAATTTCAACCAATTGTATGAAGTTGTATCTTACACATGACAAAGGAGTTACGCTTACAAAAAAATAAAAATGCAAGTAATGGCCTTGAATAATGCCTAGAATTATGTTGAACTTCTAGAATATGTACAGTACGATGAATTACTGAATACATTTTCCTGTAATCTAAGGTATTCACTCATTCATACAATATCATTAGGACTCACAGTATTTAAACAAATAGTTAGAGTCATAACTAAATATCTTACTAAAGATGTTATAAGTAATTTAGGTTTACTAAATAAGCTATCAAATACTAACTTAATTTTTTTTTCTGCTAAAAAATTATAAATAAATTATTATATGGAATCGATAAGTTAAGCTATATCGATCGGCTGACAAAGTTAAAGCCCAAAATTTGGGATGTTTCAGGTGACACTCATGATTGAATTCGTCGGACTTATACGGAATGCAATCTGCTCTAAGTATGTTCTTTTCCAGTCTCGTCTTTATCCTTGGACATATCTTTATATCTCCCCAATTATTTGTTGCCCTGTCAATGTTCTCTTGAAACCTGACCATCAGAAAATTGCTATTGTGTTGGGAATAAATGTCGTGTGTGGAGTGATTTACGGAACAGATCCGTAATTCACGGATATAATTACGGAAATTAAATGCAGAAAATAACAACTCGAAATAAAATCTAATTTTATTATTCAGATCTAGCAAATAAAATCGATTATGGTGCAGATCTAATACCTTAACAGAACTATATGATAGATCTAATGAAACATAGCTACTAGATACAGATCTAACAAAATATGCAATTAACGTACATATATGACTTAAACGATTGAGAAAACTAAAATACAATGCATAAATGAAGACAAACCGAGGCGAGTTATGAAACTCTTTCCTTAAGACAGATTGCTCCGGTATGGTGCCCACGGTAGTAGCAACTATCTCCCAAGATACAACGGCTTACGTCTTGGATTGAGAGGCACTTCAACAATCCAAGCTCCGGCGAACTTACAACGTTCTCCGACTTCTCTTCGACACAAAAAAACTAACTATATGCTCGACCCTTTTAGTAATGGAAGACACAAGAGAAAACTGAATGCTTCAACCTTCACCATTAGGGTTCTTTATATAGTGGAAAGGAGGAGCCAATGCTTGAATGTGATTGGTCAGAACACATCATCAGACTTTTCCCCTTGGAAAAGAAATAGGGCCGAAAATCATCAATTAAAATTGGCCAACTATTTCAACAATTCTGATTGGTCGGATGACGTGTCTTCTGAATTCTGATTGGTTGGATGATTTAATCGCTCGACTTTTCCCTCAAGAAAAGCTTATTAGGCAGAAAATAATTTAATTAAATTAATTAATTATTGGCCGAATTAATTTAATTCTTGGCCGAGTTAATTAATTAATTAATTTCGGACCGACTTATTTTAATTAGAATTCATTTCCACATTATTCTGGAACCTTCCAACCGCCTCACGATTAACTAATTAATTTCCTGGTTAAATTCAAGCGAACTTTTGTCCAAAAAATAAATAGTAACACCCGAACCGAATTGAGCTCGAGCACGAGCCGAGCCGGACGGACGGACGGCGGCGGCGCGTGTGGAAATATCTAAGTCCTCCCTCCTGCACAAAAGTGCCTTGCCCCTTGGGGCACATTTATAAGAGCATACACTAGCCCTTATATATGGAGCTCAAGTCTCCCATCTTTCCAATGTGGGATATTGAGTTGAGGTACTCCCTTCAACTCTTATCTCTAACACATTTTCAACCAACTTTAGGCATTAATTTCTCATTCACTCGATATCCGAATCGGGTGATTCCAAAGCCAAACATTATCTACTCCGTGAGTAGAATATTTAGACGTAATAAGCTCCCGGTGAATCTCACCGGAGCGTATCCGAAATTCATGCTAAAGTTGACCATTTTAACCCCATTTCATGGGATATCTCAAAATTAATGCAAATGCAAATGCAAATGCAGACTCTGAAGAGAAGTCAGACGGAAGAATATTGCATCAGGAGAGGTAGCTTCTGGCCTTGAACCTGCCTTAGTGAAGTACTATCGGATTTACTCGCTAATCGCTGAACTAGGTCTTGAATCTGTCAAACCTTTAGTGTAAACCAAGACAATAGCACTCACACAATATTTCCCCTAGCACCTTTCGGTTCTCATGGTTGTGTCCGTCTCGCCACTGGACAACACTTGGTTTCGAAAAGTGCTTTAGAATTCAAGCCTTAAAATTCTCATAGAGCGGCCCCACTTCGCACTTACATAGGTGACCTCCTATCAAGGGTATTATCGCCTACTACCCCACTTGAGTATCAAGATATAGGAATCATTAAAAGCTTTGCTTAACCTCATACCTCTGACAGACAAAGACTTTTATTCTCTTAGAATGGGTAAGTGCTGAACTGCTCCTTATATAACTAGTTGTCCCTTTTGAACCATGATCTTGGGATCTCCAGTCAACATGGTTGGGTTGCCACTATAAGAAAACATGTGTAATAGGCTTCAGTCCCATTCCGGTTGTCAAAACTGACATCTGATCTCTAGCTAAACCTTTTGTATGCGGATCCGCAAGATTCTCCTTCGATTTTATATAATCGATGGAAATCACACCATTAGAGATCAACTGTTTAATGGTATTGTGTCTACGGAGTATGTGTCGAGACTTACCATTATACATACTACTTTGTGCCCTTCCTATCGCGGACTGACTATCGCAGTGTAAGCTGATAGCAGCCACAGGCTTAGGCCAACATAGAATATCCTCTAGGAAATTCCTAAGCCATTCAGCTTCTTCTCTAGCCTTATCCAGTGCTATGAACCCGGATTCCATTGTAGAGCGAGCTATGCACGTTTGTCTCGTAGACTTCCAGGACACAGCAGCGCCACCAATCGTAAACAAGTATCCACTGGTGGACTTCGAGTCTTTCGTATCTGATATCCAGTTGGCATCACAGTATCCTTCTAATACTGCTGGATATCTTGTATATCATAATCCTAGACTCATAGTGTACTTCATGTACCTCAACAACCTATTTAAGGCTTTCCAATGATTCTGATCTGGATTACTCGTGAACCTACTCAGTTTATTCACTGCACATGCTAAGTCTGGTCGTGTACAATTGGTTATGTACATCAGACTTCCAATCACTTGAGAATATCTCAATTGATCCACAGGTTCACCTCTATTCTTGGCTAAGTGCACACTTAGGTCAAGAGGAGTGCTCACTGGATTTTCATCAAAGACGTTAAATCTTTTCAAAACAGACTCAATATAATGAGTTTGTGACAACGCCAGTCCATCGGGTAATCTAGATATCTTAATCCCTAGTATCACATCCGCAACTCCTAGGTCCTTCATGTCGAAGTTCCTTGTCAACATCTTCTTAGTATTCATGATGACATCATGAGTACTTCCTATTATCAGCATGTCATCCACATATAGACATACTATCACATAGGCATTAGGTGTGTTCTTAATGTAGACACATTTATCACACTCGTTAATCTTAAATCCATTTGACAACATAACATTATCAAATCTGATATGCCACTGTTTTGGTGCTTGTTTAAGCCCATACAAAGACTTAACGAGTCTACACACCTTACTCTCTTAGCCCGGAACAACAAACCCCTCGGGTTGTTTCATGTAAATTTCTTCTTCCAACTCACCATTCAAGAAGGCAGTCTTCACATCCATTTGATGGATTTCCAGGTTATTAACTGCAGCTATAGCAATGAGAACCCTTATAGAAGTGATTCTCGTCACTGGTGAGTAGGTATCAAAAAAGTCAAGGCCTTCCTTCTGTCGGAACCCTTGGGCCACCAACCTTGCCTTGTACTTATCAATAGAACCATCAACCTTTAACTTCTTCTTGAAGATCCACTTGCACCCGTGTGGTTTATTTCCGGGAGGAAGATCAACCAACTCCCAAGTGTGGTTGTGCATGATGGAATCTATTTCACTGTTTATAGCTTCTTTCCAGAAAGGAGATTATGGAGTAGAAATAGCCTCTGCATACGTCCGGGGTTCGTTTTCTACCATATAGGTTAGAAAATCAGGACCATAGGACTTCGAAGTCCTCGCCCTCTTAGTACGATGAGGTTCCTCAGGTTCTTGAGGATCACCCTCCTCTTCAGACTCATAAGTCCGTTTGCTCGTGCTTGCTTCTTGTTTTTCTTTCTCCTTACAGGGAAAAATATCCTCAAAGAACACAAAGATTCCTAGACTCGATGATGACATTTTCATGTACATCGTGGGGCGTCCGATTTATGTACCAGAAACCGATAGGCACTACTATTGAGAGCATATCCAATGAATATACAATCAATGGTTTAAGGCCCTATCTTCACTTGCTTTGGTTTAGGTATTTCAACCTTAGCCAAACACCCCCACACTTTCATGATTTTGTAGTTAGGCTTGTGACCCTTCCACAATTCATACGGTGATTCATCCTTCTTCTTAGAAGGAATTTTATTAAGAATGGAGTTCGCTGAGAGGATAGCTTCCCCCCACAAGTTCTGAGGTAAACCCGAACTAATCAACATAACATTCATCATCTCTTTCAGAGTTCGGTTCTTGCGCTCAGCAATACCGTTTGATTGAGGTGTATATGGTGCTGTCGTTTGATGAATGATGCCTGCACCAGAGCAAAATTCATTAAACGGTTCATCATATTCGCCACCACGATCACTACGGACATTCTTTATCCGTTTGCTAAATTGATTATCAACTTCATTCTTATAATCCTTAAAAGCATCAAGAGCTTCGTCTTTGCTTCTCAGCAGATAAACATAACAGTATCTGGTACAATCTTCAATAAAAGTAATAAAGTACTTTTTACCGCCTCTAGTTTGCACAAATTTTAAGTCACATTTATCAGTGTGAATTAAATCTAGAGGTTCTGTGTTCCTTTCAACCGTTGGAAACGGTGCTTTATCTAACTTAGCTTCAACACATATTTGGCATTTGTGATTAGGATCAATTTTTATGTTGGGAATTAAATCTAGATTCATCATCTTTCGAATCGATTTATAATTAGCATGTCCTAATCTACAATGCCAAAAACAAGAAGACTCAAGCAAGTAAACGGAAGTAGTAGTCATCTTATTAGCCTTTTTCGGCACAACAGCTTTGGGTACAACGGTCATTACATTCATTTTGAACAAACCATCTACCAAGTACCCCCTCCCAAAAAACATATCAAATTTAGATAAAACTACTTTATCCCCACCAAAGACCATCTTGAATCCATTCTTCACCAGAAGAGCACCAGAAACAAGGTTCTTGCGCATGTCTGGAACATGCAGCACATTGTTAAGTGTGAGTTCTTTGCCAGAAGTCATCTTCAATATGACCTTTCCCACACCTTCAGCCTTCACAGAAGCTGAGTTTCCCATAAAGAGTTGTTCGCCCTCAATAGCCTTATAATCAGAGAACATCTCTTTCAGAGCGCAAACATGGCGAGAAGCCCCTGTGTCAATCCACCATTCACGGGTATTCCCGACTGTGTTGCATTCAGGAACCACAGCCGACAGGTTTATCTCATGCATGCCTTCAGCCACCACTTCAGCAAGATGGGCATGTGGCTTAACATTTTTCTGTGACCTGCATTCACTTTGGCGATGCCCTGGCTTTCCACAGTTGTAACAGCTTCCAGTGAACTGTTGCTTGACCTTTTTATTGTCTTTTGGACCTTGATTAGGCTGCTTACGCTTTTTGCCTTTGTTGCTCACTTAGACCAAGTTCGCCTTGGACTGGCCCATCAGAAAGCTTCGTTCTGACCTCTTGTTCTGCTCCTCAATCCGCAGACACATTGCTAGCTCTTCCATAGTCATCTCTTTCTGCTTGTGCATCAAGTAGTTCTTGAAATCCTTCCAAGAGTGGGGAAGTTTTCCAATCACTGCAGCAACCTAGAATTGTTCACAAATCATCATTTTTTCTTCCAGGATCTCAGAGCAGATTACATGTAGCTCCTCAATCTGACTGACAACAGTCTTGGAGTCTACCATCTTGTAGTCCATGAATTTGACACAGCAAATTTCTTCGAGCCAGCATCCTCGATTTTGTACTTTTTCTCCAAAGCCTGCCACAAGGACTTAGCAGACTTCTGTGAGCAATACACCCCATAGATTGAGTTCACCAAAAAACTCAGGATGTAGTTCTTGCACAGGAAGTCAGAGTGCTTCCAAGCATCCAAAGCCGTGACAGAGGCATGATCTCCTTCTTTCAAGACAGGAGGATCCTCGGTCAGCATCCGAGCCAAGCCAAGAGTGGTCAGATAGAACATCATCTTCTGTTTCCATCTCTTGTAGTTCAAGCCACCAAACTTTTCCGGTTTTTTCCCTTGAGGTCCGGAATTGTTCTGCGCAGGTGCAGCAGTAGGCACAGCAGAGGTACTCCCTTGCACATTTGTTGCCATTTCTATAAGCACAGAAGATCGACAAATCAAGTTTTGTTCGTCCACAAATGAACGTAAATATCAAGAAAGAGTAGAAATAGTGTTGTCAGTTTGGCCTCAACCAAACTGAAGCAGGTTATAAATGAATTAAACAATCGAGCAGATCTATAATTTAACACGTAAAAAAAATATCCTCTAACACACGAATTAATCTGTCTTAAGCTTGTTGGGAATAAGTGTCGTGTGTGGAGTGATTTACGGAACAGATCCATAATTCATGGATATAATTACGGAAATTAAATGCAGAAAATAACAACTCGAAATAAAGTCTAATTTTATTATTCAGATCTAGAAAATAAAATCGATTATGGTGCAGATCTAATACCTTAACAGAACTATATGATAGATCTAACGAAACATAGCTACTAGATACAGATCTAACAAAATATGCAATTAACGTACATATCTGACTTAAACGATTGAGAAAACTAAAATACAATGCATAAATGAAGACAAACCGAGGCGAGTTATGAAACTCTTTCCTTAAGACAGATTGCTCCGGTATGGTGCCCACGGTAGTAGCAACTGCCTCCCAAGATACAACGGCTTACGTGTTGGATTGAGAGGTACTTCAACAATCCAAGCTCCGGCGAACTTACAACGTGCTCTGACTTCTCTTCGACACAAAAAACTAACTATATGCTCGACCCTTTTAGTAGTGGAAGACATAAGAGAAAACTGAATGCTTCAACCTTCACCATTATGGTTCTTTATATAGTGGAGAGGAGGAGCCAATGCTTGAATGTGATTGGCCAGAACACATCATCAGACTTTTCCCCTTGGAAAAGAAATAGGGCTGAAAATCATCAATTAAAATTGGCCAACTATTTCAACAATTCTGATTGGTCGGATGACGTGTCTTCTGAATTCTGATTGGTTGGATGATTTAATCGCTCGACTTTTCCCTCAAGAAAAGCTTATTAGGAAGAAAATAATTTAATTAAATTAATTAATTTTTGGCCGAATTAATTTAATTCTTGGCCGAGTTAATTTAATTAATTAATTAATTTCGGACCGACTTATTTTAATCAGAATTCATTTCCACATTATTCTGGAGCCTTTCAACCGCCTCACGATTAACTAATTAATTTCCTGGTTAAATTCAAATGAACTTTTGTCCAAAAAATTAATAGTAACACCCGAACCGAACCGAGCTCGAGCTCGAGCACAAGCCGGACGGACGGCGGCGGCGCGCGCGCGCGTGTGGAATTATCTAAGTCCTCCCTCCTGCACAAAAGTGCCTTGCCCCTTGGGGCACATTTATAAGAGCATACACTAGCCCTTATATATGGAGCTCAAGTCTCCCATCTTTCCAATGTGGGATATTGAGTTGAGGTGCTCCCTTCAACTCTTATCTCCAACACATTTTCAATCAACTTTAGGCATTAATTTCTCATTCACCCGATATCCGAATCGAGTGATTCCAAAGACAAACATTATCTACTCCATGAGTAGAATATTTATACGTAATAAGCTCCCGGTGAATCTCACCGGAACGTATCCGAAATTCGCGCTAAAGTTGACCATTTTAACACCATTTCATGGGATATCTCCAACATAATGTTCTCAAACATCGATATTATTAGCATTTGCCTAGCATCTTTTATACTACTGTTGAAGCTTTCACACACATTCAAAAGAATGCCACACTTCAATGATGTACTGAAATGAGACATACTCCAATGTTTGGGTGGCTTTCCATCCATCCATTTGAAATAATCATTTGATATCCAGCAAATAAGTTTCATTGCTTGCGTAAATGAACTAATAGTTGTGGCCGTAGCTGCGTGGTAAAATGCAGCTTTTAATTTACCACCACTAAATCCAGCCAAAACCCAATTGGCACGCATGTGTCTTATGAAAAACCTGTGATCAGTAGCTGGAAAAACATTATCACGGTAAGATTAGCGTTGGTGGATATCTGGCTATAAAAGAAGTGTTTGCCGGTGGTGCACGGTGGTGGTAAAGGATTCATGGTGGCCTGAAAGTAAGAGAACAAGAGTAGAAACTTTAGCAGAGTTTGCCTATGTTTTATAATAATGTGTCCCTGTAAAATGTTACATTGAGTCTCTATTTCTAGGAAAGCTATCGGTTAGGGTTTAACTAATAATGATAAAATTCAACTAAGTACAATGCGGCGCCAATTAGGCTAATTTCTATCTAGAGGGCCGATATGAGGTGGGCCCAATGCACTTGGTCGATTGTTGAGTCTTTGCCTTGTTACCCTTGGAATGTAGCTTGCTCTTCTCTATACTGTGGGCTCTGGTCGTTGGCGGACCTTATTGCCTGAGGGATTAGAAGGCCGGCCCCCTAGCCTTTCCTCACGTCGCTAAAGACGTTTAGAAGGCTTATAGCAGGGCCGTGGGCTCCCAGTCCCAAAATGGCTAGTATGTATGCGGACTATAGTAGTCGGAGGCCTTATACATCGTTTAGGCTACCCGACGGACCCGAATAAGGATCCACAGGGCTATTTTATGGTTCAGGCATATCAACAGGATGGTATCAAACCTTTTTCCTTATTTGAAATGATAGTCCACTCAAAGTCTCTCTCTATATTCAAACCCTTTCTTAGCAAATCCCGGAACCATATCCAAGAGTCCTTGTTTTCGCCTTCTATGACAACATAATCTATGGGGGAAATGTTGTTGTTTGGGACTATACCCACAACTGCCAACACCATTCCTCCATGATCACCTTTTAAATGACATCCATCAATACCAAATATCTTCCTACATCCTACCACCATTCCTTTCTCCAAGGCAATACAATCTCAAAAATCTTTGGGCAAACTGATGCTCACTTCATATACGGTCACCATCTTCAATTCTCTCAACACTTGTTGTTTGCAACACCATTGGTTCTTATGTGTCATTTCTCTTAACCTCCTCAATATAAGACTACAGAAGACTATATTGATAATCATGACTACCCCTTAATTTCTCCAATGCCTTTTTTTCTAGACCTATAAGTTTGTGACTTTGAAATATGACACCTATTGTCAAACATAACCTTCTTCCTAAATTCCACATATTTAGGTTAGGCTCAATATTATAATCTGTCATGTACTGTTAGGAAATCTACGCGGGAACGCAGCGGAATTTAAAATTTAATTTCCTTTCTCCAAGATCGACCTCATTTAAGCAACAAGCATAAAAGAAGTAGACTAAGAAAATACCTTGGATGATCTAATATAGATCGTCGCTTTGTCTACGGTTGTAGTTTCTGCACGAAGCCAACCAAGTGTTCGGCATCTACCGCTAGTCCACACGAACAACCCGCCGGAATGCCACCTTGGATTGCTACCAGAAAAACTCTGTTGCTTGACCGACTTTATCCCTCTCTCAAAACTCTCTCTAAGAAGCTCTCAATTTTTCTAGTGATTAGAACTCTTCTAATTGTGATGATACAAAAAAGCTTGGTACACCACTATATTTATAGTGGTGTCCTGCGCCCCCTATGATCCCATTCCCAGTGGGAAAAACTTCTGAGTGGGGCATGGAGAAAGAGAACATTTTACTAGTAAAATAAGGAAAATATATTTGATTGATTTATCTCATTAATATTCAATATCTTATATAAATATTTCCAAGATATATATTGCCAATATTTAATATTGAAAATATCTTTATTATATTACCATAAATATATATATATATATATATATATATATCAATTATACATATGTATCTATCACATATATATACTACACATATATCCATATATATTAATAT
This sequence comes from Gentiana macrophylla, assembly GCA_026214975.1. Lineage (NCBI taxonomy): Eukaryota > Viridiplantae > Streptophyta > Magnoliopsida > Gentianales > Gentianaceae > Gentiana > Gentiana macrophylla. The sequence continues at coordinate 54,261,244 of CM047806.1, forward strand.
CCAATATAAATACATAATAATATAATACTATGATGAATTAATTTGCAAAATCCATGTGTATCTTATACGCATGGCTTCTAGAATATTCTTAATTAATCAACATAATTAATATCTTGTATTACATTTATTCACAATAAATAAATACCACAATATTAATTTATCACTATAACACTTTATAGTCGAGGCAAAACTTATTTTATTTGGTTATCACTACAACCGCATTTTAATCCGGCTAGATGTTCTTATGTATGTTATCTGATAGGCTTCCGAATATGTTGGCCGTAGGCACAAAGTGCATTTACTAAAATACCCTTCATACCTAACGATCATGGATAGCATCTAGCAATACGCCATGACCCCCAATCATCGGAAAAGTCAAATGCAATGACTACTACATTTCATGTGAAACGGTTACCGTGTAAATAGAATCATATCGCTGTTACAATATCCATATGGTTGATGACGGTTAAAATATTATATCATGTGGCATCAACATTCTACCCATTATGAGCTAAAAATAGTTGTTTTGGCCTTTAAATGTGAACCATTTGTGTTGAATGTGATATGTCGGGTTCACGGGACTAGTATTTGGTATTTATCATTGTTATTTCCGGAATTGGTATTATTTCATACTTTATTGGATTATTTTCAGGTTATGAAAGTTGGGCCATGAATTGAGGATGGATTATGAAGAGGGCTGATGAAAGGAGTGGACCCAGGGTATTCTTGAACCTTCCAAGTAAAGTCGGTAGAAGAAAAAGTACAAAAATGACCTCGATATATCGGGAGCCGCCGCCGACATATCGAGCACTTAGAACCTTTTGAAATGCTTTTTCTTGGACGAAGGGCAGTTTTTAGGGTGCACTAAGTCAGTTTTAGCACTATAAATAAGAGACACCAGCCTCAGTTTTCAATGTACAATTTTCACTCAAGACAAATATTATGCAATAAAAGTTATTTGTTCTTCATTTATTTTCTTTATGAGTTCTAGTCACAGATCCGACATATTCGTCTCTTAAGGAAAGATTTGAGGAAGATCTGCGTACATATTCGAGGTTATGATTTTATGGCTTTCTCTACATGTAGATCTATCGTTGTTCTTGTGTGGTTAGTATGCTTTGATTGTTATTATAGTTCTAATTATGCAGTAGTTTGTTTATTTTACCCCATATATGTATAGATCTAAAACGTTGGTGAAGAAATCATGAAATAGAGGTTGCGTTCTTCAGATCTACGACGGTGTTTATCGCCAGATCTGAATACCTAGTAAATCCTTTTTCATGATTCTTATTTCAAGTGATTTAATACAAGCAACGAAGGAGATTAATTGCACATAGGCACCTACTGTCCTTTCAATGGAAGTAGCGTAATATTAGGGATTAACACTCGTAGCTGTTAAAGATCTAAAATTTACCAACGGGGATGATTGATGCATGATATGGGGAAATAACTATTAACTCATAATTAGAATAATACATTAGAAACTCTTGTGTGCTCTTGTTGAACTTCCATAATATTGTGTGTTTATTGGCACCATTTTTTATGTTCTTGCACCATAGTTGGTCGTAGACCATTTTTGTGACACTCAATCTGAATTAAACGTATCTTACAAGTCTCTGTGGGATTCGACCTTGACTCGCCAGTACTCTGATACGATAGACCTAGTCCTATTGTTAGTAGTCCGTGCTTACACCACGGCATGATCAAGCTTTTTGGCGCCATTGCCGAGGACTCGTGTCAAGGATGTTTTTGATTTAAGATTGAGGGTTTGTATACATCGTTTATGTAATTATTGAGTCTTCTGAGCACGTCTATGTTAGTTTGATTGTGAATAATTGAGTCATAACAGTGTCTGTTTTGTTCGAATCTGGAAAATTGCATCCGATTCAGTGCGGTACGCCGCCCGTATATCGAGCTTTCTAGAAGTAGCAGAATCAGATATGTTCATTCAATGTCTTGTTAGAAGTCAGAGTATGTGATTTTTGAGTCTATCAGGACAAGTGTAACAGCCACCAGGGTAAGTAACTAACCATTTTCTTTTTCTTTTTGTGCTTTGCAGTACGCAACAAGGAGTTCAACAGCTAAACTTGAATGATTTATACCTGAGATTAAAAAATTTGCAAAGCAAAAGCTAAAGAAATCTCGAGAGAGAACTGAAAGGCTGGCTGACGAAGTAAGTTCACACGAAGGGAGTGAAAAGGATAGAGAAAAGGAAATTCCACCTTTAAAAGATCCAGAGGAGGCGATGGCACAAAACAAAAGAGGCGTGGGAAACACACCAAATGGAGGATGAAACGGAGTAGGAGTTGTTATACAAGAAGACAAAAGAACACTACAGAGCTATGCCATGCCAACGATTGAGCAAATTTGTGCCAGCAATTGTTCAACCGAAGAATGCAGCCGAGGTCTTTTATCCAAAGCAAAATGTTTTACAACTGGTGACCAAATACACCACTTTCCATGGAGTACCAAACGAAAATCCGAGTGTACCTGTCACCAATTTTCTTGAGATAGTCAGCACTGTAAAACCAGCAGGAGTGCTTGAAGACAATATCAAGCTTAAATGGTTTCCCTTCACATTGAAAGATAAGGCAAAGATATGGTTGTTATCTCTAGCAGCAGGATCTATCCAATCTTGGACAGATTTACTACAGAAAATTATGAACAAGTATTGCCCACCTTGGAAGCCATCGTAGATGAGACAAGACATCATAAATTTCAACCAGAAGCCAGCCGAAACTTTTGAGGAAGCTTGGGAACGATTCAAGGATGCACAGCAGAAATGCCCTCAACATGCTTTTCCAATACGAATGCATAGTTTCTATCACGGATTGAGGCCAAGTGAACAAATGAGAGTTGGTGTGTCAAGAAATAGGTGTTTCGCGTTGTTATCACCAGAAGGAGCTGAAGAGAAATTGGAACAAATAGAACTTACAAGCCAATGAGGGACACAGCAAACTGAGATGGTAAAAGCAGCTGAAGGCGTATTTGGAGAGGATACCTCTCAACAAATCTTATACCATTTGCTAGTCATAAATAAAAAGATGGATGGCATGCAAGATCGCATCACCAAAGTGGAGAAGGTCCAAGGGATTGAGACAGCCAACACTGATGACGTGAACTATCTGAGAAGACAAAGAAACCTTTGTGGGGGCGGATATCGCCCAGGTTCTTAGGATCACCCCAGTTTCCGATATAGTAATCTTGATGGTGGTGAGAGAGCAAGGCATGGTGGAGGTTTTCTACCTCAATCAAACAAGTCCGGTGGTTGGGAAGCGGCTATGGACAAAATGAGCTCAACAGTGACCGATGGTGTCAACCAATTAACAAAGTCCATGAGCGAGCTTAGCACAAATTTTGTAACCTACTGTCAGAAAAATGATGCAATACTGACCAACCAAAAAGCCTCAGTGCAAAATCTGTCGCACTAAGTGGGGCGGATTGCCGAACAAGTGTCAGCCCATCCTCCGGGGAGAATTCATAGCAATACAGAGAAGAATCCGAAGGATGTGAATGCCATTATGACAAGAAGCGGAAAAGAATTGCCAGGACTAGTTATTAGAGAAGAACTAGAGAGCCGAACTAAGCAGAATGCAGCAAAATCAGAGAGAATGGGCCCATTCAGTGCGGTACGCTGCCATTATATTGAGCATCTACAGATTCAATTGATGAGCAGGGAGAGCAGCAGCAGGTAAGTCTTCATGAACTGTGACTATTAATCTTGCGTCTATACCATATCCCCTTAGGAAATCAAAACCAAATCATGATGATGATCACTATAAAAAGTTCATCGAGATGTTCAAAAATTTGCAGGTAAATATACCTTTGGTAGAAGATCTGTCTAGAATGCCATAGTACACTAAGTTTCTGAAAGAGGCAGTTTCTACTAAAAGGAAGTTGTTAGACCTTGAGACCATTTGACTAAATGAGGAATGCTCGGCAGTGTTGCAACGCAAACTGCCTCCTAAGTGTAAAGACCCTGGGAGCTTCCTCATACCCTGTACCATTGGAAGAGTGTGCCTAAATAAAGTATTGTGTGATCTTGGGGCAAGTGTAAACTTGATGCCTTCAGTTAGGCATGAACGAATTGAATAAAACATCGATAACCCTTCAGTTTTTTGATAGGTCTATGAAACAACCTTGTGGAGTTGTAGAGGATGTTCTGGTTAAGGTCGACAAGTTTGTGTTCCTAGTGTATTTTGTTGTTCTAGATATGGAATCCAATAGTGACATATCCTAGCGACTAGTAGAACCTTGATAGATGTTCATAAAGGATAATTGATTCTAAGAGTAAATGATGACAGTGTGGTCTTCAATATGTTGAATATGATGGGGTATGCCAAGGATGAAGGAGAAGCATGTTATATGTTGGATGGCATTGATGTGCTCGTTTTAAAGTTACAACAGCAATTGGCAATCAATCCTGAAGTAGCAGAACCTTGTTGTTGAAAAAAGAAGAAGAGGACAGGACCTGGCCGGGGTGCAGTGAAGGTCATATGCAAGAAATGGAACATGTATCTTCTGTGGATATAGGAGGACCCATTCATAGACCTTCATGGCAAAAGTTCTTTGATTTGCAGTTGACTGGTGAGATACTAAAGTCATCGTTGGAGGAGCCACAAATAAATTTAACGCTTAAACCTTTGCCCTCTCACCTGAAGTGCGTATAATTACAAGATGATACTCTCCCACTGATTATTTCTGCAGCATTATCACCTTCAGATGAGGAGAAATTGATGAGAGTACTGAGGGAGCATTTGGGTGGACTATTGATGGATAAACCCCTCTGTAGGTATGCATAAGATCTCTGTATATCTGGGCAAAAAAGCAGTGGCTCAACCCCAAAGAAGGTTGACGCCTCAGTTAAAGGATGTTATTAAAGAAGAGATAATAAAGATGCTGGAAATGGGATCATATTCCCGATTGCGGATAGTGAGTGGGTAAGCCCAATTCATGTGGTGCTCAAGAAAAGAGGATTGAATGTTCTACCTAATGAGTTTGATGGGTTGATCCACGTGAGACTAATTACTAGACATCGAGTCTGTATCGACTTCAGGAAACTGAATGATGCAACTTGAAAAGATCATTTTCCCCTACCATTTATTGACCATATGCTAGAGACATTGAGCGGTCATGCCTTTTATTATTTTCTAGATGGGTATTCTGGCTATTACCAGATACACATTGCCCCCGAAGACCGCGAGAAAACTACTTTCACATGCCCTTATGGAACATTTGCATATAACCGCATGTCCTTTGGACTATGTGTTGAAATAGTGTCCTAAACCCAATCGGGTTGGACTGGATCCGACCGGGTCCGATCATTTCTATTATTTCTTTACGTTTATACATATATTAAATGGCTTTTCTGTTATTATATATTATGTTCATTTATATGAACCAATTTGTGACTGTATATATGATAATGTCCTTAGTGTCAAACTGTGAAAGTGAAACCATGATAGTGATTATGGTTGATGAGATCTCGACTCTCATTGAAAGGTTTGATACATAAATGTCTCTAGTCATATGTGTTATTAAACGGGACATTAATAGTACGATTAGACTATCACGTATTAGATGTCTTCTATCTTATTGAAAGTAGGGATAGATCTCATCTATCAAAGTGTAGAGACACTTGGACTGTACGTGGACGTGTATTAGAGAATGCGTACGTTAGACTGACCCACTTACTTTATTAAGTGTCGCACTATGTGGCGGTTGTGTAATTATCCTGAGACCGGAGTCTTCATGGCATCACCCTGTGGATTGTCATGCTTTGACTCTATTAAGGTTTCCCCTAGCCATAGGGCGATCATGTGGTTGTGATTGGGTGTGATATTGAAGCATGCATAGGATTCATGTTGTTCGTCCGGAAATCACGTACCCTATTAGTAGGGTCAATATCTGAATGGGCCTTCTTATAAGGAATGTCTTATTTTCGAAAGTCTTTGCAGAGTGGAAGTAATATGTTACTTTGAGAGAGTAGGATATCCAGATTATAAGATACGGTCGTTGATGTTTGACACTCGACGTACAACTGTATGGATATTATTACAGCGATAAGATTCTATTTACGTGGTAACTGTTTCACATGAAAGGTAATAGTCATTGCATTTGACTCTTCCGATGATTGGGGGTCACGGTGTATTGCTAGACGCTATTCCGTGATCGTTAGGTATGAAGGGCATTTTCGTATTTGCACTTTGTGTCTACGGCCAACATATTCGGAAGCCTATCGGGTCACACACATAAGAACATCTAGCCAGATTAAAATACGGTTATAGTGATAACCAAATAAGGAAAGTTTTATCTCGACTATAAAGTGTTATAGTGATAAATTAATATGGTGGTATTTATTTATTATGAATAAATTAAATACAAGATATTAATTATGTCTTGACTGTGATATTAATTATGTCGATTAATTAAATATACATATTTGATGTATATGTCAAATATATATGTATATTGATACACACATATTTTGCAAATTAATTAATCATAGCATTATATAATTAAAGAATATTCCGAATGCCAATTATTGGCTATATGGGGCGCAGATTTAAAGTGAAAAGATATATTTGGATTGTGCAATTTAATTAATAAGATTACCATAATATTAATATTAGATATTAAATGATTTATGGAAAATAGATTTATGGAAATAAGATAAAGATAGTCAATATTAGATATTGACAATATCTTAGATTTATTTAATATAAGATATTAAATTAAATGAGATAAGTCAATCAAAGGTATTTTCCTTATTTTATTAGAAAAATGTTTTTTTCTCCTCAATATACACAGAAGCTATTCCTATTGGGAATAGGAATGAATGGGGGCGCACCACACCTCTATTTAAGATGAGGTTGGCTAGCTCTTTTGATCATCACAATTCCAAGAGACTAATAGTTCTTGTGAAAATAAGAGATCTTCTTAGAGAGATTTTAAGAGAGAGAAAAAGTCGGCCTAACAACCGAGTTTTTCTGGTATCAATCCATGATGGGATTCCGGCGAGCTGTTCGTGTGGATCACCGGTAGAGGCCGAACACTTGGGCAGCTTCGTGCAGAAACTACAACCGTAGACAAAGCATCGATCCAATTGGAACAACCAAGGTATTCTCTTGTCTACTTGTTTTATGCTTGTTGCTTAAACGAAGTCAATCTTGGGAAATAGGAAATAAATTTTTAAATTCCGCTGCATTCCCGCGTAGATTTCCTAACACTACGCAATACACCAACAACATTCCAACAGTGCATGATGTCATTATTTGTGGACATGATGGAAGACTTTCTGGAGATATTTATGGATGATTTTTTGGTTTTTGGAGATAGCTATGATGCGTGCTTGGATAACTTGAGTAGAGTGCTGAGAAATTGTGAAGAGGCCAACCTTGTGTTTATTGGGAAAATTGCCATCTTATGGTCACTAATGGAATTGTTTTAGGTCACAAGATTTCAAAGAAAGGAATGGAAGTGGACAAGGCTAAGATCGAAGTGACAGAGAAGTTACCACCTCCAACAAACATAAAGACACTGCAAGCCTTTCTTGGCCACACAGGATTTTATAGGAGGTTCATAAAGGATTTCTCTAAGGTTTCTAGACCTTTGATGGAATTGCTTGCGAAGGATGTGCCTTTTGTATTTGGAGAAGAATATAAGGAGGCATTCAACACACTGAAGCAAATGTTGATAACTGCCCCAATTCTGGTAGCCTCAGATTGAACCAACCTTTTGATAAAATCTTTAAACTGATCTATTACACCAGTCATACCATCAACAGTGCCAGAGGAAATATGCAGCTACAGAGAATGAACCCTTGGATCTTATTTTAGCATTTGACAAGTGTAAATATTTTCTGATGGGATCTAAAGTCACAGTTTTCACTGATCATGCAGCTTTGAAGTATCTTCTGACCAAGAAAAACTCCAAGTCGAGATTGTTGAGATGGATTCTACTCTTACAAGAGTTTGATGTTGAGATTAAAGATAAGAAATGGTCTGAGAACCAGATGGCCGACCACCTGTCAAGATTAACATTGTTGGAATAAGAGCAACCTACTGAAATTCATGAATCTTTTCCAGATGAAAAACTTTTTGTTGTATCGGTAGACGGTAGTGGCTCCAGTTGAGTCTCAGCCCAGACACAATACATCAAGAGTAAAGAAGGTATACCTTTGCAAATGTTATGAATTATCTTGCGGGAGCCGAGAAGATACCTACCGCCAGAACTCATCAACATAGACAATAAGAAGTTCTTTAGGGACTTGAAGCATTATTATTGGGATGATCCCTACCTGTATAAGATGTGTCCCGACAATATTCTGTGGAGATGTGTTCATGATGATGAGATTCCGAGCATACTGGGCTATTGCCATTCGAGAGAAGTTGGAGGCCATTATGGTCCAAATAAGACAATAGCAAAGGTACTACAGTGTGGATTTTATTGGCCGACAATATTCAAATCTGCTTATAAGTTTACTAGAACCTGTCATTCCAGTCAAATGACTGGCAACATTTCTAAGAGGAACGAGATGCCACTGTATAGTATCCTTGAAGTGGAGCTATTTCATGTGTGTGGAATTGATTTTGTTGGACCTTTTACATCATCGAAATCTAATCGTTACATCGTGGTAGCAGTCGACTATGTTTCCAAATGGGTAGAGGCAGTGGCCTCACCTACAAATGGTGCTAGGGTTGTCCTGAGGTTTCTGAAGAAGAATATTTTGACGAGGTTTGGGGTACCAAGAGCCATTATTCGTGATGAAGGGAACCATTTCTGTAATAGGTTGTTTGAAAAGTTGATTATGAAGTATGGGGTGCGACATAAGATTGCAGCAGCATATCACCCCCAAACAAGTGGACAAGTGGAAGTCACGAATAGAGAGATCAAGAGGATTTTGGAGAAAACTATGAATCTCACGAGGAAGGACTTGTCTCTGAAATTAGATGACGCTATATGGGCATACAGAACTGCTTATAGGACCACCATTGGGATGTCACCATATATGATAGTGTTTGGGAAAGCATGCCATTTTCCAGTTGAATTAAAGCATTGTGCCCTATGGGCTACTCGGTTCTTAAACATGGATGAAATTTTAGCCGAAGAAAAGAGATTACTAGAATTGAATCGATTGGAAGAGTTTAGACTACAAGCGTATGAAATTGTGAAGATTTATAAGGAAAGAACAAAATGCCAAAACGACAAGAGGATTCTGAACAGCACCTTTCAAGTTGGAGATAAGGTGTTGGTGTACAATTTGTGTCTTCATCTTTTTCCTGGGAAGTTGAAATCCAGATGGTTTGGACCATATGTCGTCACAAAAGTCTTCAATTCGGGAGCATGTGAAGTAAATGATGAACACTTTGGGAGGATTTACACTGTGAACAGCCACAAGCTAAAGCATTACCTGGAGCGCAACTACGACGCCGAATTGAAGGTCTTTATGCTGGACGACCCGATTTACGAGTGAAGGAGCCCTATTAGTATAGTTGAGCTGGCGAGTATAAACTCAGAACTACTTCTGATAAATTCCTATTTATTTTGTTTTCGAATCATTGAGTCAATAAAATAGCATGACAATCGAGAATGTTTTTTTCATCACATAGATCTTTTATCATCTAACTCGAGATCTATGTACTTTTTTCCTTAGCGATTCTCATGTGATCCTTTGTTACAGTTTCCATGCCTTGCATAGGTCAATAAAGAATAGAGTGTCTTAAACTATTTTTGCGTATTCTCTAGGTTTGCACAGGTACCGCCACCTTATTTTCTTATTTCTCTTCGCACATTACTCAAAGTTTTTGGGAGTGTTTGAAATGAAGGTGAACACTTGGAAGATGGATAACCTAGGAGTTGATTCACGCTACAGGATTTAGTACTTGACTCGGATGACCAATTCCAGAGCTAAGTACCTTTTCTATTTTTTTTTATTATTAGTCATTAGGGACAATGCCTATAATAAGTGGGGGATAGTAGTAGGCCTTAGCTTGAAATTGAAAATTTTAAAAGTGAAAAAGGCAATAATTTTGAAAATTTTGAAATTTTACACTATATTTAGCTTGCCTATTGAACGTCTCGAGTAAGGAATCGGTAGAAAATGAGCCCAAAGATGGTTTGAACCTAGCTATTTCATATTCAATTTAGTATGGAACAATAAGCATGATTTAGATTGCATGAAGTAGTGACTTATTAACTGTTATCTTACTATTGCATTCAATTATTTGAGCACGTAATCTACGTGAGAGGCGATTGAGATTAGATGTGAGTTGTTTTAACCAGGGATCGTTATTCTCTGTGTATATACTTTAACTGATTGTTTGAGGACAAGGAAATCAACTTGAATTCCACAAAAAGGAAAAATGGGACAAAATGGGCTTTTGAGTGAGTGAGGAAAAAATAAAAATCAGAGAGAAATCTGCCAAGAAAAATAAAAAGAAAAAATAAATGCAAAAAGCATAAAGGTAGTGAGGGAAGCAAGCTCGGAGCGTAAGACACACGACCCTCGCACAAAATTCAAAACAAACGAGGACCTTTGAGTAGTACTCGGTCCCTAAGTCCGTCTAGCCTGAGTAAGGTTTCATGTTGAATAACTAAGTCTGAAGGCAAGAAGAACGAGTGTATGCATAGGTAAGTAGAGATTGTAAGGATAATATAACTTGATTATTTTCACAAATGCACTATCACAACGATTTATCACACGACACATTGATGCATTGATAAGTAATGATTAATGGGGAGCTTATAGGATTGCTACTTGACATATGTTCTGCCTAAAATCTTTATTGAGCATGTTGTAGTTAGTGGGGATTGTTTTTGGAGGTAAATTTCTCCTTGATACTCTGCTCGAGGACGAGCAAAGGGCTAATGGGGTATTTGATGGCGGTTAAAATAGTATATCCTACGGCATCGACATTCTACCCATTATGAGCTAAAAATAGTTGTTTTGGCCTTTAAATGTGAACCATTTGTGTTGAATATGATATGTCAGGTTCACGGGACTAGTATTTGGTATTTATCATTATTATTTCTGGAATTGGTATTATTTCGTGCTTTATTGGATTATTTTCAGGTTACGAAAGTTAGGCCAAGTTGAGGACAGATTATGAAGAGGGCTGATGAAAGGCGGCAGAAGAAAAGGTACGAAAATGACCTCGATATACCGGGAGCCGCCGCCGACATATCGAGCACCTAGAACCTTCTGAAACGAGTTTTCTTAGACGATGGACAGTTTTTATAGTGCACTAAGTTGGTTTTGGCACTATAAATAAGAGGCACCAGCCTTAGTTTTCAATGTACAATTTTCACTCAAGACAAATTGTCACGGATTTTTATCAACACAAAATAAACAAGTAATAATCCGGTTAACCTCAAGTATAAGGATCGTAGTAATAGTGGTTAATGCCGGGTCGATCTTACGGGGAACTAAACGATTGCTAACCCTAGTTTTTGTTTAACTAACTAACCTATGTCACGATTACTAAACTAAACAGCGAATGAAACAAAACAAAACAGAAAATAAAACTAGACAGAGGATGTAATCCAAAGCTAGGAAGAATACGGGTTGCGAACCTTTAACTAAACTAATCTGAGATAAACTAATTAAACAAATTCAAGTTTTAAGGGTTTAAATCAAGTGTGTAATGAACAAACGAGGATCGATCCACCTATCCAACAAGCATTGATTTCCTATCTCGATTATATTGTGGTTTTTACCTAGGTTGTGACTCACCTTATCTAAACATGAACCCTAATTCCTTAGAAAGTTCATCTATTAATCTATTATCTTCCGATGTAAGATTAACGCGTTTTCTAACCAAAGGTGCAAACTTTACGTTTATTATCTAGCAATTAAACCTATTAACTTCCGTTATGATAGATTCGAATTACTATTCTTATTCATGATGATCTAGGGTTTATTAAGATTTCCATCAACAATAAACAATCACACATGCATATCTTCCAATGTAAAAGCAATTAAACGTAATAAACATGAATAAGAAACAACCTTTAAATAAAAACTCACAAGATACACCGAAGAAAACGAAATCAACAATCGTTGGATGGCTTCACAATACTCGTTTGATGAAGCTTTTAGCCTCTGAACATCCTCAGCAACTCAAATTTGCAGAAATAGTACATAAAAAGTAACTATTTTAATCTAGATCTAAAGTGCATAAAACCTGGAATAAAAGGAAGAAAAACGCAGCCTAAAGCCGCCCCTAGGTTTAGGGTTTTGAATAATGAGGGTATGGTCCCTTTTGTGTGGAGAAACAGCCGACTATATATAGATTTTTAAGTCGGTTTCAGCAAGTCGGCTACCGGACGCCCGTCTGGATAGGTGAACGCCCGTCCACTCTTCATATGAACTTCAAATCGGGCCGAGTCATGACCAGGCGCGCCGTCCATTCGGCGTCCATACCAAATACGTCCAAACTTCCCGAATCAACTTTCCATCCCTGGATGCTCGTCCCATTCACTGCACGCCCGTCCCACTGGACGGGAGAGATTGCGACGCCTTGACCCAAATGTTCGAATCTTGATTTCTTTGATCTCTATCTCTTTTCATCTTGTCAATTCCTTCATTATCTCTTTTAATCACCATATATTTCGACTCTTATCTCTTTTGATCATCATTTGAGCCTTGAAAAATGTATCTACATCATATAAAAACACCACAAAATGTAATATCGCCCAAATAATCGTAAAAACATAATTAAAGCACATAAATCAACTTATTTTGCGATTAACTCTTTTGAAATATCATTTACTCAATATTTCCATTAAACACACGTTTCTTATGCAATTTAGTACAAATACGGGGAAAAATATCATAGAATATAGCGTTATAAAGCGTATAAATTCACCCTTAACACAAATTATGCAATAAAAGTTCTTTGTTCTTCATTTATTTTCTTTATGAGTTCTAGTCTCGGATCCGACGGATTCGCCTCTTAGGGAGAGATTTGAGGAAGATCTGCGCTCATATTCGAGGGTATGATTTTCTGGCTTTCTCTAGATGTAGATCTGTCGTTGTTCTGGTGTGGTCAGTATGCTTTGATTGTTATTATTAGTTGTAATTATGTAGTAGTTAGTTTATTTTACCCTGTATATGTATAGATCTGAATCTTTGGTGAAGAAAACATGAAATAGAAGTTGCGTTCTTCAGATATGCGACGGTCTTTATCGCTAGATCTGAATACCTAGTAAATCCTTTTTCATGATAATCGGCACCAGCTACGTCTGATCGACAGATTTAATTTACATGTTTGTAGCTTGATCAACTATTTTCATATCATCGTAAATTAACATGAAGGACGATAAAATAAAGTGCTAGTTCGGACATAGTCTTGATCAATCCTTAGAAACGTTCTAGTCAATCCACAATAGCTGCTTAGGGAGGTCTTCGGTCTTGAGCCGGCTAGTCCTAATTCTTATTGCATGTGAATTAATACAACCAACGAAGGAGTTAATTGTACATAGGCACCTAATGTGCATAATATTAAGGATAAGCACCCGTAGTTGTTAAAGATCTAAAATTTACCAACGGGGATGATTGATGTATGATATGGGGGGAATGACTAATAACTCAAAATTATACTAATACATTAGAAATTCTTGTGTGCTCTTGTTGAACTTGCATAATCTTGTGTGTTTATTGGCACCATTGTTTATGTTCTTGCACCATAGTTGGCCGTAGACCATTTTTATGACATTCAATCTGAATTAAACGTATCTTACGAGTCTCCATGCAATTCGACCTTGACTCGCCAGTACTTTGCTACGATAGACCTAGTCCTATTGCGAGTAGTCCGTGCCTACACCACGGCATGATCAACGGTCGTACGTCGAGTGTCAAGCATCAACGACCGTATCTTATAATCTGGATATCATGCTCTCTCGAAGTAACTCATTTACTCCCACTTTGCAAAGATTCCTGAGAGCCAGACATTCCTTATAAGAAGACCCTTTCGGATATTTACTCCTACTATTAGGATACGCGATTTCTAGGCGAGCAACATGAATCCTACGCATGCTTCAATATCACACCTAATCACTACCGCATGATCGCCCCATGTCTAGGGGAAACCTCAATAGTGTGGATGTATGACAATCCACACCGTGATGCCATGAATACTCCGGTTTTAGGATAATTACACAACCGCCACATAGTACGACACTTAATAAAGTAAGTGGGTTAGTCAACGTACGTATTCTCTAATACACGTACACGTACAGTCCAAGTGTCTTTACACTTTGATAGACGAGATCTACCCCTATCTTCATAAGATAGAAGACATCTAATGCGTGCTAGTCTAATCGTACTATTAATGTCCTATTTAATAGCACATACGACTAGAGACATTTAAGTATCAAACCTTTTGAAGTGAGTCGAGATCTCATCAACCATAATCACTATTATGATTTCTCTTTCACATTTTGATACTAGAGATGTTATCATATATACAATATCATAATCTGTTCGTTAAATAACAAATATATAATAACAGAAAGACATTTATCATATGTACAAACATAAAAAAAATTAGTAGAAATGATCCGACCCGGTCGGATCCGGTCTAACCCGATTGGGTTTATGACACTATTTCAACAATCTCTCACTTAGCCTAAAACCAATCACTTGTACACACAAGACCAAGTTGAGACACATGAATCTTATGCAATACTTGTAACCAACCCTAAGCCTGAATGGATCACTGTCCATGGGGACTCAGATTATCTTCATATCATGCTCCAAATGATCAAGTCAAAAGGAACCACCTCAACACACACATGATTCTCTAACGAGACCCTGGTCCTTGCTAAAGCAATGAATCCACTAATATATCAACTATACAGTAAAGGTGGAAGAACCATACAAGGTTCAGGAATGAACCTCTTCGATCCATGTACTGCTCCCGCTGCGCCTCTAACGCAATACTGTGTTACGGCCCAGTTGTAGAATCTTCAGTGAACTCTAGCTAAGAACATTTCCATCTCACTGTATCACCTAATCAAAGTGACTACAAACCCAGACTGTAGCTCCCACTATCTTCATAAGAACCAGGATATACATCTATATATCTACGTTTATTTAATTACAAGTTTCAATAAACTTATAACACATCCTTAACACTTTTAAGGATATTCTCGACATTTACCAGAATCTCTTTCATACTTACTCATGACTCTTCATTGAGTATGAACATATAGCACAACTCTTATGATGGATCCTACTACAGTAGCAAAAGGAACCTTCCATAAGTATCAACTTTCACTTTTCAGGACTGACATCCTGTCATAGATAGATCCTGAAAATACTGACTAGCAGTATCTCTTGAGCGATCTATTCTAAACTCTTTAAGCATCTTATCTATGTATGTGAACTTTGATAATCAAGCTGTATCTAAATCTATCACTATAGATTCTTATTTCTTAAATAAGAACTGACATTCCAAGAGCTTTCGTAAAGACCTTGAACCACCAAACATTAATTGACTGTGACACGGGGTGTTGATTCAAAGAAGGATATTCTAGAACATCAAAGCCATTGGCCTAATGCTCTCTACACTATCATGTAGCCATGTGTTAAGGGTGATTTTGTACGTTTTATAAGGATATATTATGTCAATTTTCCCCATATGTGTATGTTTCTCATAGAAATCGAGCTTTATATTGAAATATTGAGCAAATGAGTTTTAGAAGTATTAAAGTGCAAAATCGGGTTAATTATGTGATTTTATAGGATAAATATCTTTAGATGTAAGATGTTACATTTTGCATGTTTTTATCGTGATGTAGGTACGCTTGCATGAGGTGAAAGGAGCTTAAAAGATGTTCAAGTGATGATTTTCATGGAAGGGAAGAGATAGAGATGAAGTTGGAATGAAGATCAAGATGAATTTGGAAGAAAAAGAGCTGAACGCGCGTCCAAGTCCCGTCCAGGCTGGACTGGCGTCCAAAGAGAGTGGACTGGCGTCCAGGAGGAAAACGTTGAACAGAGAGTTTGGACGCTGAAGCAAACGGGCGTCCATCTGCGTTGAAAGAATGAATGAAAGCGTCGAGCTTGAGTGGACGGGCGTCCTTAAACCGACCTAGCAGCAGCCGCCTTACTTTTCTATAAATAGCAGCGCAATTTCAACCCTAGAACACTCATTATTGACTCTTATTGATACATAATCATTAGAGAAAAACCCTAGGCGGCCCCAGCCCCCTTTTGGGAGGCTGGGGTGGCGGATTAATTAGGTTTTTATTTTCGTTTTCTTTCCTTGGTCGATCTTGATGACGGCTTGAAGTCAGAACTTGGAGCGACCATGGGAGATTTTCCAAAGCAGCGTTTTTATTCTTTCTTTGGATGATTTTGTGAGTGTTTTAATTAAAGTTTGTATCTTTCCTTTGTTTATTTGTTTATGCAGTCGATATCGGAAGATGTATTGATATTTGATGTTTACCGTATGATGGAAATCGGTGTAAACCTTAGATCACCATAGGAAAGATTAGACTTTTAACCTTGACATAACGGAAGTTGATAGGTTAGATTTCTAGGTTGTTAGATCTAATAAATCTTGCACCTTGTTTTGAGAGCGTTAATCTCTATAGATCGGAAGATGATGAGATTGATAGACGGATTACTTACGGAAGTAGGAATTCATACCTTTATTAGGTGAACCACAACTTTGATTGAATCATCATAAGATAATCTGGGGAAGAATTAAGGGTTGCGGGATGGTGGATCATGTTTGTTCTATGTTGATTTGCTTCAGTCATTATCATGTTCGTTAGTTTTATTGTTTTCCTAGTTGTAGTTTTATTTATTTATTATCGCTTTTATCCTCCCTGGCTTTGGACAGACAATCCTCTGTCCAGTTTATTTTCCGTTTTAGTTTAGGTTTAGGAATAATTGTATCAACCTTAGGAAAATTAATGAACTAGATACCCGATTCCTCAGACCGACTCCGGTATTAATCGCTATACTACGATCCATACACTTGGGGAATACCGGATTTATAAATTTTATTACTTGTTTGCTTTGTTAGATAAAATCCGTGACAAGTTTTTGGCGCCGTTGCCGGGGAACCGGACGGTTGTCTAGTTTTTGTTTTTCGTTTTTCTGTTTGTTTTTATTTTTCTTGTTTTTATTTCGTTTTAAATTCTTGTTTTTAGTTGATAATCGTTTAGGTAATTAGTTAATTAGGCTTTTAGTTTAGGGTTTAAGGTTCTCTTGTGATTAGTTCTCCCCTCTTTGTCCTCTTTCTGTTTCTGTTTCTATTCTTTCGTTTCCCTTCTTTTCTGTTATTTTCTGCAAATTTCCTGTTTCTGTTCTAAATTTTCCCGCTACCAAACGGGCGTCTGGGATATCGGACGTCCGTCTGCTGGAAAATTTCCAATTCTGTTCTGTTTTCTTTTACTTAGACGAGCGTCCATAAAATTTGGACGTCCGTTCAAGAATTTTTCCTTTCAGACGAGCGTTTGGACCACCGAACGCCCGTCCAGTCCAAAAGTTGAGCAGACGCCCGTCCAAGCCTTTGGACGCCCGTCTGTTTTGTCTTTTCCTTCATAATCTTCTTTTCTTTCCTTCTCTTTTCCCTTTCTTTTCTTTAGGCTTTTAATTTTTAGTTTAGGATTTTCAATTTCTTAGTTTTTAGGCTTCATTTCACTTATTTTTGGTCCGGTTTATGCAAACCCGGAGTCAAAAGGGACCTTTATTATACACCCCTGACCCCGAGCGAACCGTAGTCCGGCCAAACAGGCGGATTTTCCGTTCTGCGGTTACGCGACGAGCCGAGCAAGATCTCGAAGATCAACTAGCAAGGGAAATCACTGATTTTGTGATAATGGCCGCTAATAATAGACGTACGTTGGCAGACTACGCCATGCCTGGCGAAGTCAAAGTCAACCCGGCTATTGTTATTCCAGCCATTACCGCACACACCTTTGAGCTAAAACCAGGACTTATCCAGATGATGCAGCACGCATCAATTTTTCACGGCTATCAATCAGAGAATCCGCATACCCACTTACATACGTTCTTAGAGATATGCGGCACTACACGCATCCAAGGAGTAAGTGAGGATGCGATTAAACTGAAACTTTTTCCTTTTTCTCTGAAAGGAGAGGCTAAAGAGTGGTACACCTCTCTCCCTTCTGAATCTATCACCACCTGGGCAGAACTCGAAAAGGAGTTCTTGAGTCAATATTTTCCACCTTCCAAGACGGCCCAGTGTTTAAATGAAATATTCACTTTCTATCAGAAAGAGAATGAATCCTTCTTCGAATGTTGGAAGAGATTCAAGTCTCTCCTTAGAAAGTGTCCCCACCATGGCTTGCCCATGGAACGGCAAGTCAACACATTCTTCAGTGGATTGACCGAGCTTACCAAAGGCATGGTCAATAGTTCTTCTGGTGGGGCATTTTTTAAGAAAACGCCTGAAGAGGGATGTGCACTGTTTGAGGACATTGCGAAGTATAACTATGCCCCCTCTTATCAAGCAATCCAGGCACCTCCTCCTCCCAAGGTTGAGGAAGTCAATTTGCAAAGTTTGATCGCCATGCTGCAGAAGCAGATGGCAACACCTCAAGTTCCAAACCCGATAAATCAAACTTCTTCTTTTCCACAGAACCCTCAGGTTCTGTACTGTGAAAATTGCTGTCAGACTGGCCATATGAATGGCCAGTGTCAATTTAATCCCCCTATACCTTATCAAGTGAATGTTGTTCATGATTATGGACAGTACAATCAAGTCACATGTCAGAATTGTGACGAGGTGGGGCACACTTCTAAATTCTGTCCTATGAACGGACAGAATGCGGAAGTGAATGCATTCTATGGCCAGAACAATCCAAGGTTCAATCAGTTTCCTGGCCAGAATAATTTCCAAAACCAAGGGTTTAATCCATCTTCAAATTTCAATCCTAATTCGAATTTTAATTGAATCGAATTTCAATAGAAACCACAGGTTTAATCGAGACCAAAACTTGAATTTTTCCAATCCTACGCAAAATTCAATCGAATTGGCCTTCCAATTCAAATTCTCAAATCAAAGTCGGCCCACCACCTTATTCTTCTTCAAACTTCCAACACACTCAAGGCCCCTCCCAACCTACCAATCTTGAAGCTAAATTGGAGGAGCAAAGTAGGTCAATGAAGAATCTAGAGAGACAAATTGGGCAATCCAGTGAACAGTTAGCTTCAGACCCAGGGGCATCTCTGTCGGTTTCACGAGAAGAATCCAAAGGGTGGTCAAGTTGCTCAAGCTGAATTGAACAAAGGCCCATGTACTGACCTCGTGCCATCAATTCAATACGGTCAAGAGGAGGCCAGTGCAATGAATCTGAGAAGCGGTACTCAAGTTAGTGGTCCTTCCCATCAGGGAAACCACTAGCCCCTCCTGCCATCGATAAGGCAGGAGGGGAAGCTGAGCACCTACACTCCCCTCAACTGCAAGAGAAAACTCAGGTGGCTGATCCCCTGAGAGGTGAAAAAGTTGGAGATCCTCAAGTGGCTGATCCCTCGAGGACTGAAAAAGCAAGCGAGAGTCAGGAGGCTGATCCCCTGACTACAAAGAAATCTGAAAAAGCTGTTCGTTGGAAGGATCTGGAAGACAAAGCTGTAAGTGCATCCTCAAAGAAAGTCTTCTCTGAGAATGACCTTAAGAAACTTCCATTTCCGCCGAGAAAGAGCAACATTCCCTTGATTGAAGACAAAAAGTACGAAAAGGTGCTGAACCTTTTGAAAAATACTCAGGTAAATCTTCCATTATCAGAAGTCTTGGTTGAAATGCCTAAGTATACAAAATTCATCAAGGATGTTGTGTCTTCGAAAAAGAAGTTAGCAGGCATGGAAAGGCAAATTGGTGAGGATTGCTCCATGATTAATTATGAAGACTTACCAATTAAAAGAGGTGACCACTGCAAGTTCAGTACTTACAGTGTTAATGGGAGGTCTAGTCTTCCCTAATTCTTTGTGTGATCTAGGTGCCTCTATAAGTCTTATGCCAATGTCTCATGCAAATAGCTCGGTTTACAAAGCCTTCTAGAACCCACTACTACTGAGTTTACAATTACGATAGATCTTCTAAGAAAGCTTGGGGATCCTGAAAGACGTCTTGGTTCAGATTGACAGATTTACCTTTCCAGTCGATTGGTATGTTTTAGATATGGAGAAAGATGAAAACGTCCCCTGATTCTTGGAAGACCTTTCTTATCTACAGCTAGGGCCCTCATCGATTGCGATGGTGGGCAAGTGACTATCCGAGTTGGTGATCAAGAGGTGAGTTACAATGTCTTAAAGTCCATTCAAGTACCCTCTGGTCCCCCAACCGGCTTTTCCATCGATTATATGACGGATGATTTTACCGATTATATGGATAAGAAAGTCATGGCTGTAGAAGCGGAATATGAGCGATTGGTTGACAACCTAAATACTCATGGTGTGGTTAATCTAGATCAATTAGCAGCTGATGTTGAGGAGGAATTGTTGGAAGGAGAAGCTTTGACAGTGGGACCACAGAGTAGACTCAGTGATATTGAGTTGAAAAGTGGAGATCTTAAGTCAAGTTTAGAAGACCCTCCTGCAGATTTAGTGTTGAAGCTGTTGCCTAAACATCTTAAGTATGTGTTTTTAAGAGAAGGTGACAAGCTTCCATTGATTATATCTGCCAAGCTTTCTCGTTTAGAAGAAATGAAGTTAATCAACGTCTTGAAGAAAAATGAAAAAGCCTTCGGTTGGCAGGTAGGAGATATCAGAGGGATATCTCCGGACATCTGTATGCACAAGATCAAGACGAATGAGGGTGCAAAATGTGTACGACAGCCCCAGAGGAGGCTCAACCCTCATATGCAAGAAGTCGTTAAAAAGGAAATCATCAAGCGTCTGGATATGGGAATCATTTATGCCATCGCTGATAGTGAATGGGTTTCCCCGACTCAAGTAGTTCCCAAGAAAGGTGGAATTACGATTGAGAAGAATGAGAAGGGAGAAGAAATAGCATTGAGACTTGTCATCTTACAGTTCTGATGCAGCATCGATTATCGAAAGCTCAATGAGGTGACCATGAAAGATCACTTTCCCCTTCCATTCATTGATCAGATGCTCGAGCGTCTGGCGGGACACGCATTCTACTGCTTCCTAGATGGATATTCAGGGTACTTCCAAATACCCATTGATCCAGCTGACCAAGAAAATACCACTTTTACCTGCCCTTATGGTACATTCGCTTACAAGCGAATGCCATTTGGTCTCTGCAACGCCCCAGCCACATTTCAAAGATGTATGCTGGCTATCTTTGACGGGCTCGTAGAGAAGTGTATGGAGATTTTTATGGACGATTTTTCGGTTTTTGGTCAGTCTTTTGATGATTGCCTTGACAATCTTGATCAAGTGTTATCCAGATGTGTGGAAAAGAACTTAGTACTTAATTGGGAGAAATGCCATTTCATGGTAGATGAGGGAATAGTTCTTGGCCACAAAATCTCCGCCAAAGGTATAGAAGTTGACAGGGCAAAAGTAGAAGCTATCGAGAAGATGAGCTACCCTAAGAATGTGCGTGAAGTGAGAGGCTTTCTTGGACATGTCGGTTTTTACAGAAGGTTCATTCAAGACTTTTCCAAGATAGCCAAGCCCCTGTCCACTTTACTAAAGGAAGACGTTGAGTTTAATTTTGATGAGAGCTGCAAGCAAGCGTTTGAGGAGCTTAAGGATCGTTTAATATCTGCTCCAATTCTTATATCGCCCGACTGGAATCTACCTTTTGAGCTTATGTGCGACGCATCAAACTATCTTTGTTGGTCTTTGTTTTAGGACAAAAGATCAAAGGAAATTCAACCTATCTATTACGCCGATCCACACATTGAACCCCTCTCAAGTTAACTATACCACTACTGAAAAGGAATTATTGGACGTAGTCTTTGCTATGGACAAGTTCCGTAGTAACTTGTTAGGAGCTCAAGTGATCGTGTGGACTGATCACGCTGCTTTGCGTTATCTGATGACTAAGAAAGAGGCTAAACCGAGCCTACTGCGTTGGATACTGACCCTACAAGAGTTTGACGTTCAAATTAAGGACAAAAAGGGCAGTGAAAACGTAGTGGCTGATCATGTTTCTAGAATGTTAAGTGAGGAAAAGGATGATCCAGATGATATAGATCTTTACTTTCCTCTAGAAAACATTATGTTGATAGACGGTTGTCCTCCTGATGTCCCATGGTATTCTTCCATTGTAAATTACCTTCATGCCAGATATCTAGACCCAGAAATGTCTTATCAGGAGAAGAAAAAGTTCTTCTCTGATTTGAAATATTTCGTTTGGGATGAACCTTATCTTTTTAGGATCTGTAAAGATGGCTTGCTTAGGAGATGTGTTCCGGAATCTGAGCAACGTGATATCATTGAGCAATGCCACAGTGGACCAACTGGAGGTCACTTTGGTCCGTGGAAAACCGTTGCTAAGATCTTCCAATCCGGTTTCTATTGGCCTACGATCTTTAAGGATACAGAAGCTTTCTATAAAGCTTGTGATAGGTGCCAGAGGACCGGTACTCTGACAAGGCGGTTTGACATGCCTTTGAAACCCATCCTAGCATGCGAGGTCTTTGATGTATGGGGTATCGATTTTATGGGACCATTCCCATCATCTTGTGGTAACAAATACATCTTAGTCTCGTAGATTACGTGTCAAAATGGGTAGAGGCTCAAGCCACTCCTCACAATGATCATAAGACTGTAATGAAATTTCTGAAGAAGAATATTTTCGTGAGGTTCGGATGTCCACGCGCCTTGATCAGTGATGAAGGGACGCATTTCTGCAACCGACCCCTAGAGAAAGTTCTCGAAAAGTATGGTGTTCATCATAAGACAGGAACACCATATCATCCGATGACTAGTGGTCAGGTTGAGAGAAGCAACCAAAGTATTAAGAAAATCCTGGAAAAGACGGTAAACAGTCATAGAAAGGACTGGAGTTTGAAATTAGATGATGTACTTTGGGCATATAGAACTGCCTACAAAACCCCTATGGGTACATCTCCATATCAAATGGTCTATGGAAAGCCATGTCATCTGCCTGTCGAGTTAGAGCATAGAGCTTATTGGGCAACCAAGTTTCTGAACTTTGATTCCCAATCTTGTGGAAAACATCGACTGCAGCAGTTACACGAGTTAGACGAATTCAGACTCCAGGCCTATGAAAGTGCCAGGATTAGTAAAGATAAGATGAAGCTACTCCACGATGCTAAGATTAAGAAGAGAGAATTTCAAGTCGGAGAACAAGTTCTTCTATACAATTCTAGGTTACACCTGTTTCCTGGAAAGTTGAGGACACGTTGGTCCGGACCTTTCGAGATTCTCCAAATCATTCCTGGAGGCGTTCTAGAACTTCACGGTTATAGCGGTAAACCATTTCGGGTGAATGGTCAAAGGTGTAAGCACTACATTGGTGAACCTAAATAAAAATCTTTGACTGTTCGTTGCCTCGATATCCTCGGATGTGGTGTTACGCAAGTCGATGAATTTGACGTGTTTTCACCCGACCTATTTTCAGAGGATGACGGTAATGGTCCATCCGAAGAAGTTCTAGCTGGTAGTTGGGAGATGGAAGAGTATTGGAAGGAGCGTCAACTGAAAAGTCATCAGAAGAATCAACAGAGGAAGAAGTCAACCATGGGGAAGTTTAAGCGTGTTTGGAAAGCTATTAAAGAGTTCACCCCATGTGTGAGATGCTGTTTCTGCAGCCACACTACTGATCAGAGCTTACACGAGGTAGTGGCTGGCAGAAAAGTCAAATGGCCTGATCTAGGCTGAGCTTTAAACGGTGTCGAGCTAACGACATTAACCAAAAGCGCTACTAGGAGGCATCCTAGATATCCCTTATTATATTTATGCTGTTAGTGTTATATTTATTTAAGTTTTAGTTTAATTAAGTTTTAGTTGACTAAGTTTTTCTGTTTACATCTGTCAGTTAGTTTGCTTTTTAGATATGGATTACGGCGTTCTTCCAGAGGAGTTCCCAATCATTAGTCGGATCCCACTGATTACAGTAGCTGATGGACCAGGAGGCACTATAGTCTTGCACGTAGATTTTGAGCTTAGTACCCGTACGAAGACCATCACCTATGTTCTCATTGTTCCCATTGTTCAGGAGGTAGTGACTTCACTCTTGAGGAGCTCTGAAGCTATAGGGCGTACATATACGGTCCTAAATGACCTATCTTGTGAGATCTAGCGCCGGTACTACTCTGACTTCACATTTTAGAGGTTTAGAGGTAGCTGGAGATGACTGGGGCGTACAAGACGACTATGATTTCCCTCCTGCCATTGATATGCTTCGTCGTCTCATCCATTTGGTGGATTGGGACGAGATTTATGCAGACTAGCGTTAGTTAGGTTTGTTTCGTCGAGCAAACGACGTAAAACAAAAGCGCTTGGTGGGAGGCAACCCACTGTTCTCTCTTTGTTTTTATTTATTTTCTAGAAATTTTATGTACTTCGTTTGATTTTTATTTGTAGTTTTGAAGTTTTATTTAAGTTTAATAAGAGATGAAATTTTGAATTTGAGTTATATGGGAATTTTATGATTTTTGTGCATTTTCCTGCTTGGACGCCCGTCCAGAACTCTGGACGCCCGTCCGTCATGACCAATTTTTGGACGAGCGTCCACTAAGTCTGGACGCCCGTCTGATTTATTCCCTCCAATCCTGTATGTGATTTAAACTTTTGGACGAGCGTCTGATAAATTGGACGCCCGTCCAGTTCATCTGATTTCTCAGTGGACGCCCGTCCACTGAGTTGGACGGGCGTCCAACCTCTGACTATATATACCCCTTCTTCGAGTGAACCTTCACTTTTCAGGATATTCAAACGCAAAAAACGGTTTATCTCCCTCCTTTTGCCCTAAAATCGTCAATTCTAAACCATTTTGAGCGATTCCAAGTGCTATAGACCGCTTTTGATACCCTCTCTTCGATTTTCATAACCAAAACTCCCAACACGCTATATTTTTAGAGAATCAGCACCCATTGTAGTCCGACTTTTAAGAGAAAAAATCCGATTTTTGGAGGCCATTTGGACTTGTTTGGACTAATCTTCATTTCGATCAGCATCTACTCATCTTACTCGGTAAGTTAGTAACAACTTTTCTCATTTTTCTTCACGTTTTTCTGAGTTCGATCTTTGAGTCGGCTCGTTCACTTGAATGTCATCTTATTTGTTTTCTTTCTTTCGTTTTTGATTCTTGACTCTTGTTGGTTGATCTGTTGATGATGAAATGGGTAGGTTATTGATCATGGATGGTTGTGGTTGTGGTTTGGTTGATTTGAAATCCCGCTTTGGATGTTAAACGGGTATCTTTTGTGGGTATTGGGATTGTTTGGTGTAGACTAGGCTTGAAAATGGTTCATAAGAAGGGAGTTGTGAAGAGACACGGGAAGGAAGTTGCTAGGGAGGCCGGGAAGAAGCGCAAAGAGTTCGACCCAACCTTAGTTGATCCCAACCGAGGTGTGAGCATTCGGGAGCAACCCCCTAGAGCCACCCAAACTAGGGCAACCTTAAGAGATGAACCAACCTCAAACACTGAGACGGACGACGATATTCCTTTAGTACGGATGCCTAGAGCTCAGAAAGGCGGAGCCTCGTCTAGGGTTGAAGAGGTTGTAGAAGCTACACGGGAAGATGAGCCGGTTGAACCTAGGGCTGCTCCACCTAGAAAGAAAGCCAAAACCGTACCCCCTATGCCTTTGCCTCGTAGATTCGTGAACCCTAGAGCTCACGATGCGTATAAACAGCACTATTTCTCGAGGACGATGTTGATAGAAAGGGCCACTTTGGAGGCAAAGGTTGATCCCGGGTTTGTCAAGCTGTTAAGGGATCGGAAATGGGACGCTTTGATGATGATTCCAACTACCCCGGTCAATAGTTCCTTGGTTCGGGAGTTTTATGCCAATTGTTCAGAAACCGACTTGGAAACGAAGGTGGTTGTGGTTCGAGGAGTCCAAGTTCCTTTTATGCCGGAGGTAATCAATGCACAGTATGGGTTGGCGGCTTTTGAGGGTCGGGATTACAAGGAAGAGATTTTACATAGGCAGAGTTTGGGGCAGGATCCGTTGGAGGAGTTGCGGTTGCGAGTTTGCCCGGATGTGGCGTGGACGTTAAGGCCGGGAGGAGACCGGAAGTAGCTGGTTACCACGACCTGGACAGAGGATTGGAAAGTCCAGTGTCGATTTATTCAGAGTCGGATGTTGCCTAAAAACAACTTGACACATTTTCATATCGGTGACCTAGGCATGCTGTATGCATTGACGTTCGGTTTGAATGTGAATGTGGGACAAGCTTTGTATGACGAGATCTCGATCAATCAGAAGGTTTATACGTGGAGCTTGATCGTCCCTCACCTGATCCACAGTTTGTGCATCGATGCCGGTGTGCCTGAGTATGGAGCCGATCACAAGCCGAAGAATCCGAGGCCTATACAGAGAGAGAAGAGTAAGCCTTCGGGTCAATCTGAATCAGGGGCACCGCAGGAGCCTGGTTCTTCCTCAGCACCGCCCCGAGCATCTACACTTCCTGCTTTATCGCTTTCGGTTCGGATGCGGCTGAGTATAGCCAATAGTGTGCGAGATTGGCTAGAGGACATCAGGACGTCTCAGAACAACATTTTGTCGATTCTGCAATGTATCTGTGAAGGCCGGCTGTTAAGGGTCAATTTGTAGTGTTTTATAAGGATATATTTTATATCAATATTCCCCATATATGGATGTTTTTCGTAGAATTCGAGCTTATAATCGATTAATTGAGCAAATGACGTTTTGAATAGTTAAAATGCAAAATCGAGTAAATATCGTGGTTTTATTATCTATTTTGTATGGTTTTACGTTTTGCTCGGTTTTGTCATCTTTTAGTGCACAAATGTGGAATGGAAGAGGTCTAAATGATGTTTGATTGAAGATTAAAATGGAAAGAAAGAGATACAAGAGGATGAAGATGAAATAAAGCTTGGGAAAATCCCGAAAACGACTCGTAATACGACGGGCTAGTCAAAAAGGCGTTTTCTGAAGAAGAGTCCTTAATAAAAGTTGTAGAGTTTTCCGAGAGATTTTTTATGACATTCGAATCATAATTTTTGGAGGTCTACAACTCAAGATATGAATTTTAGAAGTTTTATTCCAATAAATATGTAATCGAAGAGCGCCGCAATTTCATTAACCGACTTAAGCAGCCGACCTAAACCTCTATATAAACAGCCGCATGATCAACCCTAATTCTACACAATTGATTCAGCCACAATTCTCACAGCAGCAGCGGCAGCTCTGAGGGCAGTTCAAGGCCGGTCACCCGAGCCTTGTGCTCGGGTGATCCGGGTTAGATTAGGATGTCGTTTTTCTTCCGTTTTCGATTCATGGATTCAATCATGTACCAAACTACGTGAGTTTATTTATTTAATTTATCCAGTCCTTATTCGTTTTTATGATCTTTAATTTATTTTGTATCGTTCTATGATTTTGATGCTATGATGTGAATTAGATCGAGAGATCAGTTTGCTATTGATACGTTTACAACATACGGAAGTTGCGTAGACTAGATCACCATAGAAAGATAGGATCTTTAATCATTAATTATGTGACAAATTAATTGGTTAATTATCTAGGTTGTTAGATTCTAAAATACGAGAGTTAACCTGAATCTACACCGAGTTTTGTTTGGTAAATCGATCTCAACATTCGGAAGATGAGAGATTGATAAATTGGACTCACTAAGGAATTAGGAATCCATAGCTTGAGAATAAATTCACTAAGGAATTAGGGGTTTATGTCTCGTGAAAAGGTGAAACCCCAACTTGAATTAGAATCATGAGATGAACTAGGGTTGAAATCACTTGGTTTGTGCACTGTTTGATCCCATGTATCTTTAGTTTAGTTTAGGTTGTGTTATTTTATTTCGTAGGTTAGATTTATTTTAATTGCTCTTTCGTTTATTTTTTTTGTTCTTTCGTTTATTCGTTTTTCCTAAGTAACAATTGAAAGGAATTAGTGAAATTAGATTCAACATCCCAATTCCCTGTGGATCGACCCCTTACTCACTTCGCTCTACTATCAATTACCCGGTATTCGGCCGGTTAGGAGTTAGTTTTGCATGGTAGTTAGGGTTTATAAATTTTCTTTTGTTTAATGATGCAAAATCTCCCCAACAAAAGTGGCGCCGTTGCCGGGGAATAGGTGTCATGTTGAATCTGATCTTGTTATTTCTCGATTTTGTTACGTTTATTTTTCGTTTTAATAAAAGTAGCGTTTACCAAATCGAGAGTTTTTATTTTGCCGTGTTTCGATGACCATAAGGTTAAGAATGTGCAAAAGTTTTTTACTCGATTTGTTTAAACGTGAAGTATGTGTTTATGTGTTTTCTGATCTAACCTCTTTGTGCTTTAATTGAAAGTGGATGTTGTGATCTGTGTTAATATGTGTTTTATGTTTTTAGGGTTTGTCTGCGTTTTCCTGCTCTCTGCTGTGTATTCGTTGTATGGACGAGCGTTCAAGTTAGTGAACGCCCGTCCAGTTCTTTAGCTGCAGGTAAACGAGCGTTTGAAAGTATTAGACGCTCGTCTGTTCAAATATTTTCGACTATGTTCTGGTTTAAAGGACCAGACGAGCGTCTATGCTTTCTGAACGTCCGTCCGGTTGGTTTTCAAGTCAAACGAGCGTTTGTTTTGTTTGACGCTTCGTCCAAAGTCATATTTTGAGGTGAACGCCCGTCATGTTGTCTTTGACGCCGCTTCTGTAGTCCAGGTTTTTCTTGATCTCATTCCTAATGCTTTTATTTAGTATGGATTGCTTACATTCGAGCATCTGTGGCCTATTTATTTTTTACATAGATGTCCTGAATATGAATGTTATACCTTTCCATCTATGAATTCATGCTAAGTAAATGATCTTATTCCTTATACATGATTCATCTATGCAAGTTATAGTTACTGTCGGTTCTCGTATGCTATAACTGGTCTTCGTGTTAATTAGTAGCTAATGTCGGTTTCCGTATTCTACATACCGTTGTGATGAATCTTGTGAGCTTTGAGACTTATGTGCTTCCTTGTTATTTTTATAACTCATTTGGGTAGTAACTGTCGGTTTTCCGTATGCTACGATGGAAACCTTATGAGTTATATCTGTTTAGTATAGCTAACTGTTGGTTTTCCATAATGCTATCACCTTTGACGAGTCTTAAAGCGCTCACTTTACTTGCATGTAATGAACAAGATCATATGCGTTTATCGTAACCTGTCATTATTTGGTAGACGTTTATTATATACATGTCATATTGCTAATTAGTGGGCTAGTTTTCTTTCTTTTATTTTCTTTTATTTTTGCATATCATTTAGATGCATATCATTTAGCTGCATATCATCTAGTTGCATTGTTTTTATTTTTGTTTTATTTTATTTTATTTTATTTTTTTGAGCGTAGTTAACTGTCGGTTTCCGTAATACTACCTCGTTTTCTTTATTTTTAGTTTCTGCATAGGCCGTAGTCACTGTAGGGTTGTCCTCCAAACTCGCTCAGCCTGAGCCTGTCAGAATTTATTTTTATTTATTTTATTTTTAGGATTGCATATCATGTAGGCTGCATTGTAGTATATTTTCATGTAGTTGCACCTAGCCTACTGTTGTGTAATGTTCCATGTATATGTATTCCATCTTTATATGAGCTTAAATTTGAAATATCTCTATATCTCCTTTTCCATGTGCTTTATATATGTAATCTTTTCTTTTTCCCCGAAGACTCTTTTTGCACTAATCAAGTCTGCAGGATACTTTCTATAGCTATTGTGCACTTTAAAGATGTATTCAGTTGTCCCGTGATGCTCCACGATCTCATCGAGCTATGCAAGCAATCCTGGTTCTTGTTGGTTTCTCCGCACTGCCAAAGATCCAATCAACTAAGTTCTCTAATTTATTATTTCTGTATAACTTGAGGACAAGTTGCAATCTAAGTGTGGGGGAAGGGATAGATGATTTATGTGTCTACTTTCGTTTGCTCATATTTTTAGTATTTCTATGAAAAGTGCTTAATTTTCAAAATTTTTGTTATATCCCGAGTAGACAAAGGCATATCTTTGCTTGAGTTTATATCATTTTTGCTATATTCTGTATATTTAGTAATTTTAGTTGTTTCACCCGACACTCTTTTTCACATGCCATAGTAAATGATGAGCTAAATGTTGAAAGCCTACCCCATTTTAGTTGGAGATTTTTGATGATTATAGCATGTTTCTTTGCTTATGTACAATTCTTGAAAAGTTTAGTAGTTTGTATTCTAGGATTAAAGTATGACATACTTGTGAATATCTGTAAGTTTGAATGTGATAAGTGAAACGTGATTAAGTCTTTGCAATAGTAATAAATTGTTTACTTGAGGTGTTATGCTCGGTGGTCTGTACTACTAGAAAATAATCTTTACCACCGCCAAATTAAATCTCTAAGTAAACATAATTGTAATTGTGTGTGTCGGAAGTCGGTTTATGATTTGGGTGAGGTAGGGTGTACCACGTATGTCCTATTCCACTATGATGACCAAAAGCTCACGACGATCGGTTTATAGTCGCCTTATGATTGGAGTAAGGTAGGGATTATCTTGAAATGTCCTATTCTCGCTATGAGGGCAAAAGTTTATTCTGTTGTGTGTTAGAAAGGTGTGAAAAAGTGAAAATATTGAAATATATTATTATGAATAAGTAAGGACTTAGTTATCGTTAATCTTATACCCAGTATAAAGCTCAAGGATATGTTGTAGGGATTATCCTCTGAGTCTGTCAGAAATGTTTTAGATATTCTCTACTATTTCTTTTTGGGATATGTATGTTTTGTAAAGTGCATGTTATAATTTTTGAATATTTCTAACTTAGATGGGAAACCGGGCTAGTTTTGGTTTGAATAACTTTCAAATTGTGGAACTTAGTGGAAGTTTATTATGGCTATGCACACACTACACGGGTGAACTTCTAAGTTATTGAATATACTTCATATTTGTATGGATGTTTATTTGTCTCGAGCTTGACTTTGTTTTGTTTTGCTCGGGACGAGCAAAAGATAAGTGTGGGGGAGTTGTTAAGGGTCAATTTGTAGTGTTTTATAAGGATATATTTTATATCAATATTCCCCATATATGGATGTTTTTCGTAGAATTCGAGCTTATAATCGATTAATTGAGCAAATGACGTTTTGAATAGTTAAAATGCAAAATCGAGTAAATATCGTGGTTTTATTATCTATTTTGTATGGTTTTACGTTTTGCTCGGTTTTGTCATCTTTTAGGTGCACAAATGTGGAATGGAAGAGGTCTAAATGATGTTTGATTGAAGATTAAAATGGAAAGAAAGAGATACAAGAGGATGAAGATGAAATAAAGCTTGGGAAAATCCCGAAAACGACTCGTAATACGACGGGCTAGTCAAAAAGGCGTTTTCTGAAGAAGAGTCCTTAATGAAAGTTGTAGAGTTTTCCGAGAGCTTTTTTATGACATTCGGATCATAATTTTTGGAGGTCTACAACTCAAGATATGAATTTTAGAAGTTTTATTCCAATAAATATGTAATCGAAGAGCGCCGCAATTTCATTAACCGACTTAAGCAGCCGACCTAAACCTCTATATAAACAGCCGCATGATCAACCCTAATTCTACACAATTGATTCAGCCGCAATTCTCACAAAGAGTTAGCGCCGCACTCGAGGGCGATTCAAGGCGGTCACCCGAGCCTTGTGCTCGGGTGATCCGGTTAGATTAGGATATCGTTTTCTTCCGTTTTCGATTCATGGATTCAATCATGTACCAAACTACGTGAGTTTATTTATTTAATTTATTCAGTCCTTATTCGTTTTTATGATCTTTAATTTATTTTGTATCGTTCTATGATTTTGATGCTATGATGTGAATAGATCGAGAGATCAGTTTGCTATTGATACGTTTACAACATACGGAAGTTGCGTAGACTAGATCACCATAGAAAGATAGGATCTTTAATCATTAATTATGTGACAAATTAATTGGTTAATTATCTAGGTTGTTAGATTCTAAAATACGAGAGTTAACTTGAATCTACACCGAGTTTTGTTTGGTAAATCGATCTCAACATTCGGAAGATGAGAGATTGATAAATTGGACTCACTAAGGAATTAGGAATCCATAGCTTGAGAATAAATTCACTAAGGAATTAGGGGTTTATGTCTCGTGAAAAGGTGAAACCACAACTTGAATTAGAATCATGAGATGAACTAGGGTTGAAATCACTTGGTTTGTGCACTGTTTGATCCCATGTATCTTTAGTTTAGTTTAGGTTGTGTTATTTTATTTCGTAGGTTAGATTTATTTTAATTGCTCTTTCGTTTATTTTATTTGTTCTTTCGTTTATTCGTTTTTCCTAAGTAACAATTGAAAGGAATTAGTGAAATTAGATTCAACATCCCAATTCCCTGTGGATCGACCCCTTACTCACTTCGCTCTACTATCAATTACCCGGTATTCGGCCGGTTAGGAGTTAGTTTTGCATGGTAGTTAGGGTTTATAAATTTTCTTTTGTTTAATGATGCAAAATCTCCCCAACACCGGCAGCCGAGGGATGACAGGGTTTTCAATCCGAGCCTCATTGATTTCCATTATTCTTCTGAGATTGAGCAGGCCATAGCCGATGTTCTTCACGAGTCTGAGTCGTCTGATGAGGAGCAGCCTGACCCCGTAGCTAGGACTGCGGCACCACCTTCTGGACCCTCCTCTGATCTACCGGCCGATGATTCTGCGACACCGAGCCAGCCTTGATTTTATTTTTCTACTTCTAGTTTTTCTTTTTCTTTGATTCGATGGATGTATGTTATTGATACTTTTTCTTATATGATTCGTTATAATTTTGATATTGCTACTGTTACTTTTCCCGATGGATCATGTAAGCCATAAGGCACCCGTACTTTCACTTCTACTGTGTTTATACTTTCTGGATGTATTGAATGCTTTAACTTTTGCTTTATCTTCATTTTTGATATCTCTTTTCGTTCTGGTATAATTCCCCGTTTTCCCCGAGATGTTTCCGTGTTTGTCACAGTCGTGCAGGTATCATTTTACCGGTTTTGTCGAGCTACATTGTAAGGTTACGCGTTCTAAGTATCATTATGTAGGCTCCGGCCTGACCGACGATTCGAGTTTCGATTTAACTCAGCTAAGTCTTTTCCTTTTTCTTTCGTTCTGCACCACATGAGGACATGTTGACTTTTAAGTGTGGGGGAGGGGAATGTTTCGATATGTATCTACACATTTGCTTAATTCGTAATGTTTCTATGCAAAATGAGCTAAAATTTTCGGAATTTTTCGACACTTTTGTTTTTGAATTGTCCCGAGTAGGCAATTCGATTCAATGTTCGTTATTTTTATAGTCATTTAAGCTGTATATCGTATGTTTGATAAGTTAGTTGTTTCACCTGAGATCGATTCTTCACGAGCCATAATGAATGATGAGCTAAAATATAAAGTTGTACCCCTTTTGATTAGTGATTTTTGATTTTCTTATAAGTCATGTGCTTAGTGCTACGTATATATCTTGAGATTTAAGATAGTCTGTATTTAGATCCGAAGTATGATATACTGTGAATATCTGAGGTTTGAATGTGACAAGTAACACGTAACTTATTGTCAAATATAAAAGTTGAAAAAAAAATATGAAGTAAATTGGGTGTGTCGAAAGCTAGTAGATGATTTGAGTGCGATAGGGTATACCACGTATGTCCTATACCACTATGATGACTAAAAGCTCACGACAGTCAGGAAAAGCTGCCTTATGATTTGAGTAAGGTAGGGTATATCTCGAATATCCTATTCTGCTATGACAGGGCAATAGCTCATTCTGATGTGCGTTTAAAAGTGAACAAGTTAAATCAACTAATGAATTGTTATGAAATGAATATAAGACTAAGTTATCGTCTACCTTATCCCCAGTAGAAACCGATAGATATGCTGTAGGGATTATCCTCTGAGTATTTCAGAAAGGCCCTAGATATATTCTATCATCCTTTTCGGGATATGTCACGTTTGTAGGGTGCATCTTATGAGTGTCATTTATTGCTAGTCTACAAGGGGGTGTTAGCTAGTTTTGCTTTGAGTTTCTCAAGTTTGGATTTAGTGGAAGTTTATTATGGCTATGCACACACACTGGTGAACTTCTGATTTATTGGATATGTGTTATATATGTTTAGATGCCTATCTTTTCTCGAGCCTTTACTTGGTTTTGTTTTGCTCGGGACGAGCAAAAGCTTAAGTGTGGGGGAGTTGTTAAGGGTGAATTTATACGATTTATAACGATATATTTTATGTCAATTTTCCCCATATGTGTATGTTTCTCATAGAAATCGAGCTTTATATTGAAATATTGAGCAAATGAGTTTTAGAAGTATTAAAGTGCAAAATCGGGTTAATTATGTGATTTTATAGGATAAATATCTTTAGATGTAAGATGTTACATTTTGCATGTTTTTATCGTGATGTAGGTACGCTTGCATGAGGTGAAAGGAGCTTAAAAGATGTTCAAGTGATGATTTGCATGGAAGGGAAGAGATAGAGATGAAGTTGGAATGAAGATCAAGATGAATTTGGAAGAAAAAGAGCTGAACGCGCGTCCAAGTCCCGTCCAGCTGGGTCAAGCGTCCAAAAGAGTGGGATGGCGTCCGGAGGAAAAAGTTGAGCAGAGAGTTTGGACGCTGAAGCAAACGGGCGCCCATCTCGCGTCGAAGAATGAATGAGCAGCGTCGAGCTTGAGTGGACGGGCGTCCTTAAACCGACTCTAGCGGCCAGCCTTTACTTTTCTATAAATAGCAAATAGCGATTTCAACCTAGAACACACATTATTGACTCTTATTGATACATAATCATTAGAGAAAAACCCTAGGCGGCCCCAGCCCCCTTTTGGGAGGCTGGGGTGGCGGATTAATTAGGTTTTTATTTTCGTTTTCTTTCCTTGGTCGATCTTGATGACGGCTTGAAGCTGTGAACTTGGAGCGACCATGAGAGATTTTCAAAGAGCGTTTTTATTCTTTCTTTGGATGATTTTGTGAGTGTTTTAATTAAAGTTTGTATCTTTCCTTTGTTTATTTGTTTATGCAATCGATATCGGAAGATGTATTGCTATTTGATGTTTACCGTATGATGGAAATCGGTGTAAACCTTAGATCACCATAGGAAAGATTAGACTTTTAACCTTGACATAACGGAAGTTGATAGGTTAGATTTCTAGGTTGTTAGATCTAATAAATCTTGCACCTTGTTTTGAGAGCGTTAATCTCT
Organism: Gentiana macrophylla; assembly: GCA_026214975.1. Classification (NCBI taxonomy): domain Eukaryota; kingdom Viridiplantae; phylum Streptophyta; class Magnoliopsida; order Gentianales; family Gentianaceae; genus Gentiana; species Gentiana macrophylla. The sequence goes on from CM047806.1 coordinate 54,296,545, forward strand.
ATAGATCGGAAGATGATGAGATTGATAGACGGATTACTTACGGAAGTAGGAATTCATACCTTTGATTAGGTGAACCATACCTTTGAGTAGGAATTCATACCTTTGATTAGGGGAATGTTTCGATATGTATCTACACATTTGCTTAATTCGTAATGTTTCTATGCAAAATGAGCTAAAATTTTCGGAATTTTTCAACACTTTTGTTTTTGACACTTGTCACGGATTTTATATAACAAAGCAAACAAGTAATAAAATTTATAAATCCGGTATTCCCCAAGTGTAGGGATCGTAGTATAGCGATTAATACCGGAGTCGGTCACAGGGAATCGGGGTATCTAGTTCATTAATTTTCCTAAGGTTGTTACTACTAAAACGAAACTAAAAACGATAAAATAAACTGGACAGAGGATTGTCAGTCCAAAGCCAGGAAGGATAAAAGCGATAATAAATAAATAAAACTACAACTAGGAAAACAATAAAACTAACGAACATGATAACGACTGAATCAAATCAACATAGAACAAACATGATCCACCATCCCGCAACCCTTAATTCTTCCCTAGATTATCTTATGATGATTCAATCAAAGTTGTGGTTCACCTAATCAAAGGTATGAATTCCTACTTCGTAAGTAATCCGCCTATCAATCTCATCATCTTCCGATCTATGAGATTAACGCTCTCAAAACAAGGTGCAAGATTTATTAGATCTAACAACCTGAGATCTAACCTATCAACTTCCGTTATGTCAAGGTTAAAAGTCTAATCTTTCCTATGGTGATCTAAGGTTTACACCGATTTCCATCATACGGTAAACATCAAATAGCAATACATCTTCCGATATCGATTGCATAACAAATAAACAAAGGAAAGATACAAACTTTAAATTAAACTCACAAGATTATCCAAGAGAGAAATCAAAAACGCTGCTGAAAAGTAACCATGGATGCTCCAGTTCACAGCTTGAAGACCATCAACATGGACGAACAAGAACAGAAAAAGAACGAAAATAAAACCTAATCTAACATACCCCAACCTCCCAAAGGGGTCAAGCGCCAGGGCTCCTCTCTAATGTTTGTGTGTCAAGAGGGATCGAATTGTGTGTCTTTAGGGTTGGAATCCGCGTGCTATTTATAGATATTTAAGTCGGCCAAGGCTAAGTCGGCGGACGGACTCCCGTCCACTTCTTTGGACGCTCGTTCGGTCTTGTTGGACTTCCTTCAGACGCCCGTCCAGTGCTGCGCCCAAACTCTCTCGAATCAACTTTTCACTGGGCGCCATCCACTATTCTCAGACGCCACCAGATCGACGGAACTTGGCGCCGGATTCGGACTCTTTTCTTCCAAATTCATCTTGATCTTCATTCCAACTTCATCTCTATCTCTTTCCTTCCATGCAAATCATCACTTGAACATATTTTAAGCTCCTTTCACCTCATGCAAGCGTACCTACATCACGATAAAAACACGCAAACTGTAGCATCTTACATCTAAAGATATTTATCCAATAAAATCACATAATTAGCTCGATTTTGCACTTTAATACTTCTAAAACTCATTTGCTCAATATTTCAATATAAAGCTCGATTTCTATGAGAAACATACGAATATGGGGAAAATTGATATAAAATATATCCTTATAAAACGTATAAAATCACCCTTAACAACTCCCCCACACTTAAACCTTGCTCGTCCCGAGCAAGACAAAACATAATCAAGACTCGAGACATATAAACATTTATGCAACCATAAAGCATATTCAATAATTTAGAGGTTCACCCAAGTGTGTGTGCATAGCCATAACAAATTTCCACTAAATCCACACTTGAAATTGATTCAAGCAAAACTAGCCAACATCCCATTTAGATTAGAAATATAAAAACGATTATAACATGCACCTCACAAAACATACATATTCGAAAAGAATGATAGAGGGTATTTAAGACCTTTTCTGACATACTCAGAGGATAATCCCTACAATATATCTTTCAGTTTATACTTGGGATAGTTAGAAGATAACTACGGTTTTCAACCATCTTTTCACATTGCCATTTGCTAATTTTCTTAAAATTCTCTTAATTACACACGTATAGCATATGCCCTCATTCCCAGCAATAGGATGTTTCGTGATAACACCCTAGCTGGACTACTATCATCAGGCAATCGGGAACTATTGAACCTCATAGTGGTATAGGACATTTCGTGATAACGCCCTACCGCACTCAAATCATTGGCAGCTACTTCCGACACTTATACATATATATATATCTTATTCATATTATTCATCTTAGATTGGTATACAAACCTTAGATTATATCCCTCCTATCACATTAAAACCTTCAGATATTCACAGTATGTCATACTTTAATTCTAAACACAAACTATTAAAATTTTCAAAATCCGTATGTACGCAAAGAATCATGCGATAATCATCAAAAAATCTCTAATCAAATGGGCATAGCTTTAAAATATAGCTCATCATTTACTATGGCACGTGAAAAATAGTGTCGGGTGAGACATATAAATTTACTAAATATGCAAAATAATGCACCAATGATATAAAAACTCAAATAAAGATATGCCTTTGCTCACTTGGGACAAAACAAACAAATTTTTTTTTAAAATTTAGCACTTTTTCATGGAAATATAATAGTATGGAAAATGAACGTAGATACATAAAACCATTCCCCTCCCCCACACTTAAATTACAACATGTCCTCATGTTGTGCAGAATTAAAAGGAAAAGATAAAAGAACTTAGCTGATTGTAGTTCGAAGAGGAGCACTTACGGAAGTGGCGAGAGATCCAATCGAAGCGGCTTGAGGAAGTCGGTAAATAGCACAAGCGCTATCGACAATATCCTGCACACTTGAAAAACAAGGAAGTATCTCGGGGAAGATAGGGGAAAGATACGCACATGGTATAATTGCTCAGATGGAAAAATCACCACACAGTTAAAACACAGGACATCTAAGCGTCAAACATAAAGCCACAGAAGCTTGTAGAATAATATAGACCACATGTGCAAACAGAAACATCAAACTCCAACTAATAATGATAGAGGATTATACATGGAAAAGAAGTCATAGAGATTTTTTCAACTTAAGCCCATATAAAGATGGAAATTATACATGGAACATTACAAAACAGTAGGGCTAGGTGCAACTACATGTAAAAGATATTACAATGCAATCTACATGATAAAGTGGTAGCGTACGGCAAGCCGACAGTAACTACCCTCAAGAAAAATAAAAGAAAAATAGAAAAACAATGCAACTAGATGACATGCAACTAAATGATATGCAAGAATAAAAGAAAATAAAATAAAGAAAACTAGCCCACTCAGTTGCAACACGACATGTATATAATAAACGACTACCAAATAATGATAGTTTACGATAAACGATGCGATTATTCATTATATGCGATGTAAACGCGCTTAAGACTCATCAAAAGTGATAGCATTATGGAAAACCAACAGTTAGCTATACTAAACAAATATAACTCATAAGAAGACATGGTAGCATACGGAAAACCGACAGTAGCTACCCATATGAGCTACAAAAATAACAAGAAAGCACATAGGTCTCAAAGCTCACAGGATTCATCACAACGATATGTAGCATACGGAAACCGACATTAGCTACTAAACAACAATAAGAACAGTTATAGCATACGAGAACCGACATTAACTATAACATGCATGGATGAATCATGTATATAAAAGTTAATCAATTATTTAACATGGGTCGGTAGATGGAAAGAAACCATAACGGTGAAAGAAACAGACATCTACGCATATACAAAGGCCACAGAGGCTCACAATAAAACATCCATGTCGAATAATGAAACATGTATATAACGATTAACCAATTATTTAACATGGATTCGTAGATGGAAATATGTAAACATGCTAGTTCAGAACATCTACGTAGAAATAATTGGCCACAGAAGCTCCTATAGAAGTATCCACGTCAAATAAAGCATTAAAAATCAAGTCAAGAAAAATTTGGAACCTGAACGTGCGTTCAACATACCAAAACGGGCGTTCACAACATATTCAGGGCGGACGGACGTTCACTTACTATGGACGCCCGTCTGACTCAGCAGAAAAGCACAGCAGACTCGATTGATACCAGAAAACAGCAGCAACCCTAAAATCATAACCTAATACCATATCATTAAAACAGAAACCCTAGTGTTTATTGAAAACAAAACTATGAAACCTAAATTCACGTTTCATAAATTGAGTAAAAACTTTTGCACATTCTTAACCCAACGGTCATCGAAACACGGCAAAAATAAAAACTCTCAATTTGTGTGACGCTACTCTTATTGAAAACTACCTAAAAGATACGAAACAGTAAACCTTAACTAAACTACGGAAAATTTTAAAACAGAAAAAGCAGAAAACCCTAAAAACGTGTTGAAATCTTCTCGAGCCCAAAATGGAAGGGAAAAGCAGTGGATTTTGACCTCGAAACGGCATCGAACGGCCTACGGCGTCGGAACGAGCTTTATGAATTCCTACTCAAAGTTGTGGTTCACCTAATCAAAGGTATGAATTCCTACTTCCGTAAGTAATCCGTCTATCAATCTCATCATCTTCCGATCTATAGAGATTAACGCTCTCAAAACAAGGTGCAAGATTTATTAGATCTAACAACCTAGAGATCTAACCTATCAACTTCCGTTATGTCAAGGTTAAAAGTCTAATCTTTCCTATGGTGATCTAAGGTTTACACCGATTTCCATCATACGGTAAACATCAAATAGCAATACATCTTCCGATATCGATTGCATAACAAATAAACAAAGGAAAGATACAAACTTTAAATTAAACTCACAAGATTATCCAAGAGAGAAATCAAAAACGCTGCTGAAAAGTAACCATGGATGCTCCAGTTCACAGCTTGAAGACCATCAACATGGACGAACAAGAACAGAAAAAGAACGAAAATAAAACCTAATCTAACATACACCCCAAATTCTCCCAAAAAAATTTGGCGCCTAAAACTCCTCTCTAATGTTTGTGTGTCAAGAGGATCGAATTGTGTGTCTTTAGGGTTGGAATCTGCGTGCTATTTATAGATATTTAAGTCGGCCAAGGCTAAGTCGGCGAGACGTGACGCCCGTCCACTTCTTTGGGCGCTGCGTCGGTCTTGTTGGACTTCCTTCAGACGCCCGTCCCAAAGCTGCGTCCAAACTCTCTCGAATCAACTTTTCACTGGGCGCTTGATCCACTATTCAGACGCCGCCCCAGATCGGAACTTGAACGCCGCTTGAGACTCTTTTCTTCCAAATTCATCTTGATCTTCATTCCAACTTCATCTCTATCTCTTTCCTTCCTTGCAAATCATCACTTGAACATCTTTTAAGCTCCTTTCACCTCATGCAAGCGTACTACATCACGATAAAAACACATAAATCAGAGCATCTTACATCTAAAGATATTTATCCAATAAAATCACATAATTAGCTCGATTTTGCACTTTAATACTTCTAAAACTCATTTGCTCAATATTTCAATATAAAGCTCGATTTCTATGAGAAACATACGAATATGGGGAAAATTGATATAAAATATATCCTTATAAAACGTATAAAATCACCCTTAACAACTCCCCCACACTTAAACCTTGCTCGTCCCGAGCAAGACAAAACATAATCAAGACTCGAGACATATAAACATTTATGCAACCATAAAGCATATTCAATAATTTAGAGGTTCACCCAAGTGTGTGTGCATAGCCATAACAAATTTCCACTAAATCCACACTTGAAATTGATTCAAGCAAAACTAGCCAACATCCCATTTAGATTAGAAATATAAAAACGATTATAACATGCACCTCACAAAACATACATATTCGAAAAGAATGATAGAGGGTATTTAAGACCTTTTCTGACATACTCAGAGGATAATCCCTACAATATATCTTTCTGTTTATACTGGGGATAGTTAGAAGATAACTACGGTTTTCAACCATCTTTTCACATTGCCATTTGCTAATTTTCTTAAAATTCTCTTAATTACACACGTATAGCATATGCCCTCATTCCCAGCAATAGGAAGTTTCGTGATAACACCCTAGCTGGACTACTATCATCAGGCAGTCGGGAGCTATTGAACCTCATAGTGGTATAGGACATTTCGTGATAACGCCCTACCGCACTCAAATCATTGGCAGCTACTTCCGACACTTATACATATATATATATATATCTTATTCATATTATTCATCTTAGATTGGTATACAAACCTTAGATTATATCCCTCCTATCACATTCAAACCTTCAGATATTCACAGTATGTCATACTTTAATTCTAAACACAAACTATTAAAATTTTCAAAATCCGTATGTACGCAAAGAATCATGCGATAATCATCAAAAAATCTCTAATCAAATGGGCATAGCTTTAAAATATAGCTCATCATTTACTATGGCACGTGAAAAATAGTGTCGGGTGAGACATCTAAATTTACTAAATATGCAAAATATTGCACCAATGATATAAAAACTCAAATAAAGATATGCCTTTGCTCACTTGGGACAAAACAAACAAATTTTTTTTTAAAATTTAGCACTTTTTCATAGAAATATAATAGTATGGCAAATGAACGTAGATACATAAAACCATTCCCCTCCCCCACACTTAAATTACAACATGTCCTCATGTTGTGCAGAATTAAAAGGAAAAGATAAAAGAACTTAGCTGATTGTAGTTCGAAGAAGGGAGCAATTCTGGAAGTGGCCAGAGATCCAATCCAGAAACGCTTGAGGAAGTCGGTAAATAGCACAAGCGCTATCGACAATATCCTGCACACTTGGAAAAACAAGGAAGTATCTCGGGGAACATAGGGGAAAGATAAGCACATGGTATAATTGCTCAGATGGAAAAATCACCACACAGTTAAAACACAGGACATCTAAGCGTCAAACATAAAGCCACAGAAGCTTGTAGAATAATATAGACCACATGTGCAAACAGAAACATCAAACTCCAACTAATAATGATAGAGGATTATACATAGAAAAGAAGTCATAGAGATTTTTTCAACTTAAGCCCATCTAAAGAAGGAAATTATACATGGAACATTACAAAACAGTAGGGCTAGGTGCAACTACATGAAAAAGATATTACAATGCAATCTACATGATAAAGTGGTTGCATACGGCAAGCCGACAGTAACTACCCTCAAGAAAAATAAAAGAAAAATAGAAAAACAATGCAACTAGATGACATGCAACTAAATGATATGCAAGAATAAAAGAAAATAAAATAAAGAAAACTAGCCCACTCAGTTGCAACACGACATGTATATAATAAACGTCTACCAAATAATGATAGTTTACGATAAACGACAGTACTATTCATTATATGCACGCAGTAGTGACGCGCCTTAAGACTCATCAAAAGTGATAGCATTATGGAAAACCAACAGTTAGCTATACTAAACAAATATAACTCATAAGAAGACATGGTAGCATACGGAAAACCGACAGTAGCTACCCATATGAGCTATAAAAATAACAAGAAAGCACATAGGTCTCAAAGCTCACAGGATTCATCACAACGATATGTAGCATACGGAAACCGACATTAGCTACTAAACAACAATAAGAACAGTTATAGCATACGAGAACCGACATTAACTATAACATGCATGGATGAATCATGTATATAAAAGTTAATCAATTATTTAACATGGGTCGGTAGATGGAAAGAAACCATAACGGTGAAAGAACAGGACATCTACGCATATACAAAAGCCACAGAGGCTCACAATAAAACATCCATGTCGAATAATGAAACATGTATATAACGATTAACCAATTATTTAACATGGATTCGTAGATGGAAATATGTAAACATGCTAGTTCAGAACATCTACGTAGAAATAATTAGCCATAGAAGCTCCTATAGAAGTATCCACGTCAAATAAAGCATTAAAAATCAAGTCAAGAAAAATTTGGAACCTGAACGTGCGTTCAACATACCAAAACGGGCGTTCACAACATATTCAGGGCGGACGGACGTTCACTTACTATGGACGCCCGTCGACTCAAAGAGAAAACACAATGAGACTCGATTGATACCGAAAACAAAGAAGAACCCAAAAATCATAACCTAATACCATATCATTAAAACAGAAACCCTAGTGTTTATTGAAAACAAAACTATGAAACCTAAATTCACGTTTCATAAATTGAGTAAAAAACTTTTTGCACATTCTTAACCCAACGGTCATCGAAACACGGCAAAAATAAAAACTCTCAATTTGTGTGACGCTACTCTTATTGAAAACTACCTAAAAATATACGGAAACAGAAACCTTAACCTAAACTACGGAAAATTTTAAAACAGAAAAAACAGAAAACCCTAAAAAAACGTGTTGAAATCTTCTGAGCCCAAAATGGAAGGGAAAACAGTGGATTTTGACCTCGAAAACGGCATCGAACGGCCTACGGCGTCGGAACGAGCTTTATGAATTCCTACTCAAAGTTGTGGTTCACCTAATCAAAGGTATGAATTCCTACTTCCGTAAGTAATACGTCTATCAATCTCATCATCTTCCGATCTATAGAGATTAACGCTCTCAAAACAAGGTGCAAGATTTATTAGATCTAACAACATAGAGATCTAACCTATCAACTTCCGTTATGTCAAGGTTAAAAGTCTAATCTTTCCTATGGTGATCTAAGGTTTACACCGATTTCCATCATACGGTAAACATCAAATAGCAATACATCTTCCGATATCGATTGCATAACAAATAAACAAAGGAAAGATACAAACTTTAAATTAAACTCACAAGATTATCCAAGAGAGAAATCAAAAACGCTGCTGAAAAGTAACCATGGATGCTCCAGTTCACAGCTTGAAGACCATCAACATGGACGAACAAGAACAGAAAAAAGAACGAAAATAAAACCTATCTAACATACCCCACCTCCCAAAAGAAATTGGGCGCCCTAAAACTCCTCTCAATGTTTGTGTGTCAAGAGGATCGAATTGTGTGTCTTTAGTGTTGGAATCCGCGTGCTATTTATAGATATTTAAGTCGGCCAAGGCTAAGTCGGCGGACGGACGCCCGTCCCACTTTTTGGGCGCTTTCGTTCGGTCTTGTTGGACTTCCTTCGACGCCCGTCCAGGCCGCGTCCAAACTCTCTCGAATCAACTTTTCACCTGGGCGCCATCCACTATTACAGACGCCACCTCGAGGCGACGGAACTTGGCGCCGATTCGCACTCTTTTTCTTCCAAATTCATCTTGATATTCATTCCAACTTCATCTCTATCTCTTTCCTTCCATGCAAATCATCACTTGAACATCTTTTAAGCTCCTTTCACCTCATGCAAGCGTACCTACATCACGATAAAAACACGCAAACTGTAGCATCTTACATCTAAAGATATTTATCCAATAAAATCACATAATTAGCTCGATTTTGCACTTTAATACTTCTAAAACTCATTTGCTCAATATTTCAATATAAAGCTCGATTTCTATGAGAAACATACGAATATGGGGAAAATTGATTTAAAATATATCCTTATAAAACGTATAAAATCACCCTTAACAACTCCCCCACACTTAAACCTTGCTCGTCCCGAGCAAGACAAAACATAATCAAGACTCGAGACATATAAACATTTATGCAACCATAAAGCATATTCAATAATTTAGAGGTTCACCCAAGTGTGTGTGCATAGCCATAACAAATTTCCACTAAATCCACACTTGAAATTGATTCAAGCAAAACTAGCCAACATCCCATTTAGATTAGAAATATAAAAACGATTATAACATGCACCTCACAAAACATACATATTCGAAAAGAATGATAGAGGTATTTAAGACCTTTTCTGACATACTCAGAGGATAATCCCTACAATATATCTTTCAGGTTTATACTTGGGATAGTTAGAAGATAACTACGGTTTTCAACCATCTTTTCACATTGCCATTTGCTAATTTTCTTAAAATTCTCTTAATTACACACGATAGCGTATGCCCTCATTCCCAAAGAATAGGATGTTTCGTGATAACACCCTAGCCGACTACTATCATCGAGCGAATGGGAGCTATTGAACCTCATAGTGGTATAGGACATTTCATGACATAACGCCTACCGCACTCAAATCATTGGCGCTACTTCAAACATCATACATATATATATATATATATATATATATATATATATATATATATATATATATATATATATATATATATATATATATATCTTATTCATATTATTCATCTTAGATTGGTATACAAACCTTAGATTATATCCCTCCTATCACATTCAAACCTTCAGATATTCACGATATGTCATACTTTAATTCTAAACACAAACTATTAAAATTTTCAAAATCCGTATATGCACGCAAAGAATCATGCGATAATCATCAAAAATCTCTAATCAAATGGGCATAGCTTTAAAATATAGCTCATCATTTACTATGGCACGTGAAAAATAGTGTCGGGTGAGACATCTAAATTTACTAAATATGCAAAATAATGCACCAATGATATAAAAACTCAAATAAAGATATGCCTTTGCTCACTTGGGACAAAACAAACAAATTTTTTTTTAAAATTTAGCACTTTTTCATGGAAATATAATAGTATGGAAAATGAACGTAGATACATAAAACCATTCCCCTCCCCCACACTTAAATTACAACATGTCCTCATGTTGTGCAGAATTAAAAGGAAAAGATAAAAGAACTTAGCTGATTGTAGTTCGAAGAAGGGAGCAATTCTGGAAGTGGCCAGAGATCCAATCCAGAAACGCTTGAGGAAGTCGGTAAATAGCACAAGCGCTATCGACAATATCCTGCACACTTGAAAAAACAAGGAAGTATCTCGGGGAAGATAGGGGAAAGATACGCACATGGTATAATTGCTCAGATGGAAAAATCACCACACAGTTAAAACACAGGACATCTAAGCGTCAAACATAAAGCCACAGAAGCTTGTAGAATAATATAGACCACATGTGCAAACAGAAACATCAAACTCCAACTAATAATGATAGAGGATTATACATGGAAAAGAAGTCATAGAGATTTTTTCAACTTAAGCCCATATAAAGATGGAAATTATACATGGAACATTACAAAACAGTAGGGCTAGGTGCAACTACATGTAAAAGATATTACAATGCAATCTACATGATAAAGTGGTAGCGTACGGCAAGCCGACAGTAACTACCCTCAAGAAAAATTAAAGAAAAATAGAAAAACAATGCAACTAGATGACATGCAACTAAATGATATGCAAGAATAAAAGAAAATAAAATAAAGAAAACTAGCCCACTCAGTTGCAACACGACATGTATATAATAAACGTCTACCAAATAATGATAGTTTACGATAAACGACAGTACTATTCATTATATGCAGTGTAGACGCGCCTTAAGACTCATCAAAAGTGATAGCATTATGGAAAACCAACAGTTAGCTATACTAAACAAATATAACTCATAAGAAGACATGGTAGCATACGGAAAACCGACAGTAGCTACCCATATGAGCTACAAAAATAACAAGAAAGCACATAGGTCTCAAAGCTCACAGGATTCATCACAACGATATGTAGCATACGGAAACCGACATTAGCTACTAAACAACAATAAGAACAGTTATAGCATACGAGAACCGACATTAACTATAACATGCATGGATGAATCATGTATATAAAAGTTAATCAATTATTTAACATGGGTCGGTAGATGGAAAGAAACCATAACGGTGAAAGAACAGGACATCTACGCATATACAAAGGCCACAGAGGCTCACAATAAAACATCCATGTCGAATAATGAAACATGTATATAACGATTAACCAATTATTTAACATGGATTCGTAGATGGAAATATGTAAACATGCTAGTTCAGAACATCTACGTAGAAATAATTAGCCACAGAAGCTCCTATAGAAGTATCCACGTCAAATAAAGCATTAAAAATCAAGTCAAGAAAAATTTGGAACCTGAACGTGCGTTCAACATACCAAAACGGGCGTTCACAACATATTCAAGGCGGACGGACGTTCACTTACTATGGGCGCCCGTCGACTCAAAGCAGAAAACACAAGCAGACTTCGATTGATACCAGAAAAAGCAAAGAAAGAACCCTAAAATCATAACCTAATACCATATCATTAAAACAGAAACCCTAGTGTTTATTGAAAACAAAACTATGAAACCTAAATTCACGTTTCATAAATTGAGTAAAAAACTTTTTGCACATTCTTAACCCAACGGTCATCGAAACACGGCAAAAATAAAAACTCTCAATTTGTGTGACGCTACTCTTATTGAAAACTACCTAAAAATATACGGAAACAGAAACCTTAACCTAAACTACGGAAAATTTTAAAACAGAAAAAACAGAAAACCCTAAAAAAAACGTGTTGAAAAATGGAAGGGAAAACAGTGGATTTTGACCTCGAAAACGGCATCGAACGGCCTACGGCGTCGGAACGAGCTTTATGAATTCCTACTCAAAGTTGTGGTTCACCTAATCAAAGGTATGAATTCCTACTTCCGTAAGTAATACGTCTATCAATCTCATCATCTTCCGATCTATAGAGATTAACGCTCTCAAAACAAGGTGCAAGATTTATTAGATCTAACAACCTAGAGATCTAACCTATCAACTTCCGTTATGTCAAGGTTAAAAGTCTAATCTTTCCTATGGTGATCTAAGGTTTACACCGATTTCCATCATACGGTAAACATCAAATAGCAATACATCTTCCGATATCGATTGCATAACAAATAAACAAAGGAAAGATACAAACTTTAAATTAAACTCACAAGATTATCCAAGAGAGAAATCAAAACGCAGCTGCTGAAAAGTAACCATGGATGCTCAGGTTCACGGCTTGAAGACCATCAACATGGACGAACAAGAACAGAAAAAAGAACGAAAATAAAACCTAATCTAACACCACCCCACCTCCCAAAAAAATTTGGGGCGCCTAAAACTCCTCTCTAATGTTTGTGTGTCAAGAGGATCGAATTGTGTGTCTTTAGGTTGGAATCTGCGTGCTATTTATAGATATTTAAGTCGGCCAAGGCTAAGTCGGCGGACGGACGCCCGCCCACTTCTTTGGGCGCTGCGTTAGGTCTTGTTGGACTTCCTTCAGACGCCCGTCCAGGCTGCGTCCAAACTCTCTCGAATCAACTTTTCAGCTGGGCGCGCCATCCACTATTACGACGCCACCTCAGGTCGACGGAACTTGGGCGCCGATTCGGACTCTTTTCTTCCAAATTCATCTTGATATTCATTCCAACTTCATCTCTATCTCTTTCCTTCCATGCAAATCATCACTTGAACATCTTTTAAGCTCCTTTCACCTCATGCAAGCATACCTACATCACGATAAAAACACGCAAACTGTAGCATCTTACATCTAAAGATATTTATCCAATAAAATCACATAATTAGCTCGATTTTGCACTTTAATACTTCTAAAACTCATTTGCTCAATATTTCAATATAAAGCTCGATTTCTATGAGAAACATACGATTATGGGGAAAATTGATATAAAATATATCCTTATAAAACGTATAAAATCACCCTTAACAACTCCCCCACACTTAAACCTTGCTCGTCCCGAGCAAGACAAAACATAATCAAGACTCGAGACATATAAACATTTATGCAACCATAAAGCATATTCAATAATTTAGAGGTTCACCCAAGTGTGTGTGCATAGCCATAACAAATTTCCACTAAATCCACACTTGAAATTGATTCAAGCAAAACTAGCCAACATCCCATTTAGATTAGAAATATAAAAACGATTATAACATGCACCTCACAAAACATACATATTCGAAAAAAATGATAGAGGGTATTTAAGACCTTTTCCGACATACTCAGAGGATAATCCCTACAACATATCTTTCAGTTTATACTGGGGATAAGATCGACGATAACTATGTCTTTCGTTTAATTCATATCACTATTCTCATAAGTTGATTTAATTATTCCACTTAAACACACATTAGAATGAGCTATTGCCCTCATAGCAGAATATATAGGACATTTCCGCTAATCCCTACCTACTCCAATCATAAGGCGACTTTTTTTCTAACTGTCGTGAGCTTTTGGTCATCATAGTGGAATAGGACATTCGTGGTATGACCTACCTCACTCAAATCATCGACCAGCTTTCGACACACACATTTATAATTTAAAACAACTTCACTTATTCACTTCATTTCAAAAGCGCAATAGTTACGTTTCATTTATCACATTCAAACCTTCAGATATTCACAGTATGTCATACTCCAATTCTAAACACAAACTATTAAAATTTTCAAAATTCGTATGGAAGCAAAGAATCATGCGATAATCATCAAAAATCTCTAATCAAATGGGTATGGCTTAAAAACATAGCTCATCATCTACTATGGCACGTGAAAAATAGTGTCGGGTGAAACAACTAAATTTACTAAATATGCGAATCAAAGATCAATGATTATAAACATCGAACAAAGACATGCAATGCTCACTCGGGACAAAACAAAAATCTTAAAATTAAGCACTTTTCATAGAAATAAAATAGAAATTGAGCAAACGACTCATAGATACATATAAACCATCCTCTCCCCCACACTTAGATTGCAACTTGTCCTCAAGTTGTGCAGAAATAATAAATTAGAGAACTTAGTCGATTGGATCTTTGGCAATTCCGGAAAAATCGGTAAAACCAAAATTGTTTGCATAGCTCATGAGATCGTGGAGCATCACAGTAAACCGAATTCATCGTGAAAGTGCACAATAGCTATCAAAAATATCCTGCAGACTTGATCGGTGCAAAAGAGTCTACGGGGAAAAGAAAAGATTACATATATAAAGCACATGGAAAAGGAGATATAGAGATATTTCAAATTTAAGCTCATATAACGATGGAATACATATACATGGAACATTACACAACAATGGCTAGGTGCAACTACATGAAAATATACTACAATGCAGCCTACATGATATGCAATCCTAAAAATAAAATAAATAAAAAATAAATTACAGCAAGCTCAGCCGAGCAAGTTGAGAGGACAACCTACAAAGTGACTACGGCCTATCACGAAACTAAAAATAAAGAAAACGAGGTAGTATTACGAGCCGAAGCGAGCTAACTACGCTCAAGAAAAAAAAGAAAAATAAAACAAAAATAAAAACAATGCAACTAGATGACATGCAACTAAATGATATGCATCTAAATGATATGCAAAAATAAAAGAAAATAAAAGAAAGAAAACTAGCCCACTAATTAGCAATGTGACATGTATATAATAAACGTCTACCAAATAATGACAGGTT
Organism: Gentiana macrophylla; assembly: GCA_026214975.1. Classification (NCBI taxonomy): domain Eukaryota; kingdom Viridiplantae; phylum Streptophyta; class Magnoliopsida; order Gentianales; family Gentianaceae; genus Gentiana; species Gentiana macrophylla. The sequence continues at coordinate 54,311,898 of CM047806.1, forward strand.
ACGATAAACGACAGTACTGTTCATTACATGCAGTGTAGACGCGCTTTAAGATAAACGACAGTACTGTTCATTACATAGCATTATGGAAAACCAACAGTTAGCTATTCTAAACAGATATAACTCATATGGACTGGACGTAGCATACGGAAAACCGGCGATAGCTACCCATATGAGTTACAAAACAACAAGGAAGCACATAAGTCTCAAAGCTTAAAAGATTCATCACGGTATGTAGCATACGAAACCGACATTAGCTACTAATTAACACGAAGACCGGTTATAGCATACGAGAACCGATAAGAATTATAACTTGCATGGATGAATCATGTAAATAAAAAAATTAATCAATTATTCAACATGGATTCATAGATGGAAAGGTGTAAACATGCAAGTTCAGATCATCTACGTAAAAACAATTAGCCGCAGAAGCTCAAATTAAAGTATCCATATCAAATAAAGCATTAAAAATCAAATTGAGAAGAAATCTGGAACCTGGACTGGCGTTCACTAATTCAAACGGGCGTTTAGATATATGGACGTCCGTCTGGTTCTTGAAAACGAAACGTAGCGATACGTTTTGAACGGACGAGCGTCCAACAAACCGGATGCTCGTTTACTCAAGATGTTAGGGGCTCGGGCGGGCGTCCAATAAACCAGGCGCCTTCGTCCATACAACGAATATGCATAGAAACGGCAGGAAAATAACAGAAAACCCTAACTATAAACCCTAATTAACTTAGAAGATCATCATACATCAAAAACGCAGGCAGCCACATAAAATTCTAGCACATGGGTTAGACTAGGTAACAACTAAACACAAACTTCACGTAAAACAGATTGAGTAAAAAACTTTTGCACATTCTTAACCCTACGGTCATCGAAACACGGCAAAATAAAAACTCTCAATCTATTCGACGCTACTTTTATTGAAAGAATACAAAAATAAATCGTAACAAAATCGAAAAATTAATTCAATTAGATTCAACAAAACACCGATTCCCCGGAAACGGCGCCACTTTTGTTGAATGGAGATTTTGCATCATTAAAACAAAAGAAAATTTATAAACCTATACTACCATGCAAAAGTACCTCCTAACCGGCCGAATACCGGGTAGTTGCTAGTAAAGTTGGATAAGTACGGGTATCGATCCTCAGGGAAAAGGGATGTTGAATCTAATCTAATTAATTCTCTCAATTGTTACTAACGAAAACAAATAAACGAAGAACTAACAAATAAACTCATAGAACAAGTAAACTAAATCTAAACTAGAACAAATAATAAAAACCTAAACTAAGGATACATGGGATCAAACATCATACAAACCAAGTGATTTCAATCCTAGTTCATCTCATGATTTTAATTCAAATTGTGGTTTCACCTTTACACGAGATACAAATTCCTAATTCCTTAGTGAATCTATTTCTCAAGCTATGAATCCCTAATTCCTTAGTGAATTCAATTATCGATCTCTCCTCTTCCGAATGTTGAGATCGATTTTCAATACAAAACGAAGGTGTAGATTCAGGTTAACTCTCGTATTTTAGAATCTAACAACCTAGATAATTAACCGATTAACTTGTCATCATTAATGATTAAAAATCCTATCTTTCTATGGTGATCTAGTGTTTACGCAACTATCGTATTGTAAAACATCAATAGCAAACTAATCTTTCGATCTAATTCACATGGCATCTTAAATTGCATAGAAAAATACAAAATAAATCAAGATCATGAAAATAAACGAAGATCGAATAAATCAAAAAGATGAACTCACATAGTTTGTACAATGGATGATCTCCATGAATCACAAACGAAAAAGAAGAAGAAAAACGACGTCCTAATCTAACCTCGGATCACCCGAGCACAAGGCTCGGGTGACCGCCTTGAACTCAAAAGTGCGGCTGCTCGCTTGTGAAAATTCGTGTATGAGAAAATATGGTATGATTAGGTTTTACATAAGGGCTGTATTTATAGAGGATAGAGGCGGTTTGGCTTAAGTCGGCGTTGGACGCCCGTTTATGATTATGAACGCCCGTTCGGACAGCGTCTGAACTCTCTGATCCAATTCTTGACTCAACGCTGGTTTAGCTTTTAAACGCCCGATTTAGGCCTTGGGCGCCTTCGTCCATTGATCTTGGGCGCCACCCAATGATCAAACTTGATAATTCCATCTTTATCTTGATTTATTTATTTCCTTATCCCTTCCAATCTTCCATAACTTTGATTGATCCTCCCTCATCTCGAAATTAGCTCTTTAGGATCACCTTTTCCACCATCAATGAGTATCTACAAGAATAGGAAAACATACCAAAGCGTAACGTATTTCCAAAATAACATAAAATCATCAATTACGAACATAAATCGTTACGTTTTGAGATTTAACTATTAAAAATATCATTTGCTCAATATTTCAATATAAAGCTCGATTTATATATAAATCATACGAATATGGGGGAAAGTGATATAAAATATATCCTTATAAAACGTATAAAATCACCCTTAACAGTTGTGCTAATGTTGTTATAACGCTATATTCTATGATATTTTTCCCCGTATTTGTACTAAATTGCATAAGAAACGTGTGTTTAATGGAAATATTGAGTAAATGATATTTCAAAAGAGTTAATCGCAAAATAGGTTGATTTATGTGCTTTAATTATGTTTTTACGATTATTTGGGCGATATTAAATTTTGTGGTGTTTTTATATGATGTAGATACATTTTTCAAGGCTCAAATGATGATCAAAAGAGATAAGAGTCGAAATATATGGTGATTAAAAGAGATAATGAAGGAATTGACAAGATGAAAAGAGATAGAGATCAAAGAAATCAAGATTCGAACATTTGGACTGGCGTCCAGAATCTCCGTCCAGTGGACGGGCGTCTGGTGAATGGACGAGCGTCCAGGGATGGAAAGTTGATTCAGGAAGTTTGGACGCTGGTATGGACGCTGAATGGACGAGCGTCTGGTCATGACTCGGCCCGATTTGAAGTTCATATGAAGAGTGGACGGGCGTTCACCTATCCAGACGGGCGTCCGGTAGCCGACTTGCTGAAACCGACTTTAAAATCTATATATAGTCGGCTGTTTCTCCACACAAAAGGGACCATACCCTCATTATTCAAAACCCTAAACCTAGGGGCGGCTTTAGGCTGCGTTTTTCTTCCTTTTATTCCAGTTTTTATGCACTTTAGATCTAGATTAAACTAGTTACTTTTTATGTACTATTTCTGCAAATTTGAGTTGCTGAGGATGTTCAGAGGCTAAAAGCTTCATCAAACGAGTATTGTGAAGCCATCCAACGATTGTTGATTTCGTTTTCTTCGGTTGTACTGTGAGTTTTTATTTAAAGGTTGTTTCGTATTCATGTTTATTACGTTTAATTGCTTTTACATCGGAAGATATGCATGTGTGATTGTTTATTGTTGATGGAAATCTTAATAAACCCTAGATCATCATGAATAAGAATAGTAATTTGAATCTATCATAACGGAAGTTAATAGGTTTAATTGCTAGATAATAAACGTAAAGTTTGCACCTTTGGTTAGAAAACGCGTTAATCTTACATCGGAAGATAATAGATTAATAGATGAACTTTCTAAGGAATTAGGGTTCATGTTTAGATAAGGTGAGTCACAACCTAGGTAAAAACCACAATATAATCGAGATAGGAAATCAATGCTTGTTGGATAGGTGGATCGATCCTCGTTTGTTCATTACACACTTGATTTAAACCCTTAAAACTTGAATTTGTTTAATTAGTTTATCTCAAATTAGTTTAGTTAAAGGTTCGCAACCCGTATTCTTCCTAGCTTTGGATTACATCCTCTGTCTAGTTTTATTTTCTGTTTTGTTTTGTTTCATTCGCTGTTTAGTTTAGTAATCGTGACATAAGTTAGTTAGTTAAACAAAAACTAGGGTTAGCAATCGTTTAGTTCCCCGTAAGATCGACCCAGCATTAACCACTATTACTACGATCCTTATACTTGAGGTTAACCGGATTATTACTTGTTTATTTTGTGTTGATAAAAATCCGTGACACCATGATACACGGCTGCACCAAGCACAACCTGAATAGACTTAAGCATCATTGGCAGCAAGAAGGTAATTACAAGGTTTACACCTCGTAGCCTTTATCCATCAACTTAGCTTAACTAGCAATCATATTACTATCCACATCAGCCTTTCATAAAGACATGCTACACCTCCCAGAGACATTCCCTTTAGGTAAGACAGACTAAGTTCATAACCCGATTATCACACATGGAATCCACTTTGGACACTATGGCTTCAAGCCATATCTCTTAATATTTCCTTTCAAGCATTCTTACATAAGTCATGAGATCTTCATTCTTTAAGATGAACACACCAGTAGCCCTTTTAGGCATGTGGTTATCTGTAGACTCATAGAATACTTGAGTGCACTGAGCAGTGTTCTACACCTCATCAGTATGTGGCGCCTACTCACATTCCGATGGTTGAATATATCTTTGTGGTCCTCAAACTCTTCTGAGATCTCATTCACTCCAACTGTTTCTTTTGGAAGAAACACTTCCTCTGGAAAACAGCATGTCTGGAGACAAACACTTTTGCTCCGCGGGTAAGTAAATAATATACATCGTACTTGCCTAGATAATCCACAAAGTTACATATGTCATACTAGGCTCCAAGTCTTTTTGACATTGCATGCTCGCTAGAAGCATGGCAACCCTATATCATCGGTTAAGATGGATTTGATGTCATCGTCCTACATATATGATATGGAATTCATTCAACCTTTATTCTTTGGAACTTGGTTAAGCATATGTCTTAAATAAGGGCACTATCACAAAATGGGTAAGGGATACTTTGCATGGCTTGCAACGTACCTTTATCGTATAAAGTGCTATTTCCATTTTAGAAACACAATCTAACTGCGTATCCCAAATGGTATCCTTTAAGGGAGAATCTGATTCCTTTTCAGACAACTTTTGAAACACCCTTCAGGTATTAATTGCTTCAAACCAATTGAAGATTAATACCTAAGTTGTTTACCAATCTCATATTCGTACCAGCTCGAGCTTTTCGGGCACTCCGAATTATGTAATTCACTAAGTACATTCAACTATTTCTAAAATAGTCTAAGAGAGTAATAAACAATAATATCATTTGTGGTATTAATTGTCATAAGCCAACAAATATCAATATTTTAGGCATTAGTCAAATCTTCTAGAATTTATAACCTTTTCATAAACGTGTATTTTAGTCACCTTTTAAATAAGATACGTATTACCCATATGATTCATAATCAAATAGTTCAGACATCATCATAATGACATCATCATCTAGAACAACCACAAAATATCAAGGATAACAACCATACAAACATTTGGTTGAGATTTCATCACCTATGTCGACTATATAGTGATTTGAATCTAGTATGTTAGATTCAAAGACTAACAACTTTATTGGAATACCATTTATTCCTTACAATTGAATTTGTCCATTAAATCCTAATAGATAACTGAAATCATGTTCTTCATAAGAATCAGAACACAATAACATTTATTTAGTTCCTAAATCAGTTTACTAGATTCAGAATACAATATGGTAAATCTTGCAACGTTTGCTTCAATTTTCATATCTTAGGATATTTTGCACTTACTCTTTCTAATTCAATCGTAATCGTAATATATCATATATCTAAAAGTTGACTTGAGCTTAGATAGATTTATCTCAACTTAGAGACTTCGATAAGTTCTCTATTCAAACACATGCCCTGACTTTCCTTTTAATCCCTTAAGCACTTGTAAATATTTATTAGCTTAGTCTTCATAAGACTTAAGAAAAACCACAAGAGCTATGTTTTGAATTTTCTTTCATAAAGAAAATCCAAAGTTTATTAGATAGTCTATTTAACCTTTTGAATCATATACAAAACATGCACTATTTAATTTACCTTCAAGCAATGATTAAAGAATTAAGTCGATACTCAAATCTTACAATTTTGAAAACAACCTTTCCAAAATTGTTGTGATCGTTCTCATTCAACGCATCTGTTTGAATTAATTGTCATCTCATGACAGAACAACCCATTGGATATCGTCGTATCCAATATATGATTAATTCGTTGAAACACATTTCAAGTGATTTGATCATATCATGAGCTTCCGTTTTGACTAGTAATTAAAGTCTTAGAGCACTCCATCAAATATGTAGTCTCATTCGTCTCTAACTACTATAACATAGTTTCTCGCATCATTGCTTACCTTTAAAAGGATTAAAATTACTTAACTTTATTTGAGAATGTTTCTCAAAAGGTTACAGTCATTTAATTTTGGTTTTAACAATCGAGAAATAAAACATAGAAATAAAAGTTTGCTAAATCTACAACATAAATAGTGTTGTTGTTTAGAAATGCAAAATAAAAAATGGTCTTTTGGTTTCTGATTTTGTTCCCACTAATCAACTACTCCCAAATGACTTTCAAGAATTTTTTCAAAATTCTTTTGTGGCCAAGATCCCATCTAGTTACCCCGATTCCCAACGAGGGCCGATCAACCGGAATAATTCGAAGGGTAGGTAACCCTTTACCAATCACATTTCCATGTGACTCTTGGTGGTTGACTAATCAACTACTCCCAAATGACTTTCAAGAATTTTTCCAAAATTCTTTAGTGGCCAAGATCCCATCTAGTTATCCTGATTCCTGACGAGGGCCGATCAACCGGAATAATTCGAAGGGTAGGTAACCCTTTACCAATCACATCTCCATGTGACTCTTGGTGGTATACTAGTCAACTCTTTGACACTTCACATCTCTATATGGTAGTCAACCCCTTGTCTCTAAAATAAGACGGTCCTAACGAGGTCCAATCACCGCAATATCTTAGTTAAGTCATAACCCAATATTCATGAGATCTCATATTATCTTAGCTCAATAATAACGATATACCCGAGGTAGGTTAACTCCCGATGAGGGCCGATCAGTTGGATCCAAATAATGGCTCTTCACCGTCATTATAAAACCGGGAGACAAAATCTTGACTTGATTTTTGTTGTGGGAGTAATTTATATAAATATATTCACTTAATTAATTTTTATTTTAATTACGGTATCATCATAACGTATCTATCTGTATAGACATGGATCCTACACATTCATCTAGATCATGCCTAGTCATGCATCTATCGTATCGTATAAGATAAATACATGCACAAAATAAATAAATGCGTAAAGTAACTGGTATGATCATGGACTTTCCCTATGCGCGGTTTTGAATACAAACTGACGAAACCACAGGTCACAAATCAAGGGTAACTGCAACCGTCAACAAGATCTCCATGTCTTCTTTCTTTGGCCTCCATCTTCTGCTCCATTCTTGTTACATTAAATTTATCTAAAAAAATACGCCAGGCGCACAGGGGGAGCTAACGGGAATGGGATAAATGCAGAAAATAAACTAGGCTCGTTTTTCATAACGGCCTAGGACAAAAATTTAAACCAAGGAAAAATTTAAATCATTCACATCTATCATATTGGTCGAGTCCATGAACAATCGGGGTCCATATAATCATATTATATCTACAATATCTAATTCATACAATAAAATCTTATGAAAAAGATAAAATCTAAAAATTACCAACTTGCGTCTTTTCTTATCAAACCAATCAACTAATTAACATTTAATCAATTAAATGATTTCAATTGAAATAAAATTAACGATTTCTATTTTAATTTCATTAATTAGAACTATTCTAAAATAGAATAAAAATAAAATATGTCTGTTCTATTTTCTTTCCTTTTAGTTCCTAACCAAAAGGAATGCATTTGGTTTTCAAAACCAAAAGGCATTGACCTAGACCATTACCAAATATATTTCGTAAAGGCCTAGGTTAACCTTAAAGAGATGGATTTTGTTTCCTAAACCAAAAGGCATCGCTAGGTCATTACCAAATATTTGATAAAGGCTTAAGTTAACCTTAGATCCACAAAAGCGGAACATAGGTACTATTTTACTCAACAAATTGAGTAATGTCATTTGGCATCCCAAATAAATTTTCTTACTCTCTCTTCTTTCTCTCTGGTCTTCTCTCCCATTGTGCTAGCCGTTTGGCTTCCCTATCCTCTCAACCGCTCCTCTCGATCGCTTCATTTTTTCATTTCCATGAAGGAATCTAGCCGGATTCCTCCTACCCCTATGGAGGAGGAGGACAATATGCGAAGAACATCAAAGAAAGTTAAAGTCGGAGAGGAAATCAATTCGCCTCTGACCCCCAATGCAGACATGCTGCAAAATGCTGAAGAGACGTTTTCCAAAGATCCAAATCAAATGGACGCCCTTAGAGAAGGAGCAACAGAAGCAGATTTGAATCCAAAAAGATCATATAGTGAGGCTTTGGGAGGATCCAAGAAGTAGAACCCTAATCCGCCGATTGAGTTCAATGAAAGATTAATGAATCTAGACGGACTACACATCGAGCCACCAAATGAGAAAAATCCATACCCATACATCTGTATCGATCCTGAATACAAATTCAGGATGCAAGCAAAATGGAAAGATGCAATCATCCTGAAAATGATGGGCAGGTCTGTCTTGTACAATATTTTTTATTCGCGGTTAGTGAAAATGTGGGGTTTGAAAGATGATTTTGAACTTCTCGATATTGGACATAATTACTATATTTTTAAAACTGAGGATGAATTTACTCGCATGAAAGTTTTGACTGAAGGACCTTGGATAATTAATGGATGTTATCTTGTCCCAAGGATTTGGAAACCAGGGTTCATCCCCTCTAAGGACAAGATAACATCAACAATTGCTTGGGTAAGGATTTCAAAACTTTCTGCTGAATACTGTAAAGAAAAATGTATGTCTGTTATTGGGAAATTGTTGGGTAGACCTATTAAGGTTGATCATCACATCTATCATTCTACTAGGGGTGGATTTGCTAAGATATGTGTGGAATTGGATTGTACTACACCTTTGAACACCTTTGTAGACATTGATGATGCCCTATATAAGGTAGAGTATGAGCACATGGTTGTTATATGTTATGACAGTGGTACCGTAGGACATAGGAAAGACTTATGTCCCAAAAACATCTTTAAGCATCTAGAGAAAAAAAAAATTAGAGGAGGAAGGTATAGTTGTTATAGGAATGAATGATAAAGAGATCCAGATAGAGAAAGAGCCCTGGACTACTTCCTATGGACCCTGGATGCAGGTGGGTTACAATAAAAAGAAGAAACCAAACTCGGCAGTCAATAAATCATCTAGAAATAGGAGAAATACCTTTTCTGTGTTCCAAGATGAAGATGGCTCTTCCCCTGTGGAACAGGCTACAGATGCACAATTAGAGAATAAGGATGGTACCCCTATCCATGTAGCCTCAAACCAAGTGATGAGAGATAAGAATCCTAACAGTCAAGGACAAAGTAATAAGAATCTTTCCCAGAAAAAAGCTAGTAACACTAGCTCAGCTAAAGCTAATAACCCTGAATCTGGAGTTGAGGGCATTAAAGGCACAAGTGGACAAAAAAAAAGGGATTCAAAATAATAATGGTGAGAGAAATACATCTGGCAGTAATAAAGGAGATTCTTTTACCCATCTTGGGTCCAAGAATCAGACCAAGACTCCTATATCTACTACCTTGCAGTCTCCAAGATGGAAAGAAGCTGTTGAAATAGCCAATAATTCTAAACAGAAAAAGAATTCTAAATCAAAAGATCCAAAACCCCATGATCCTCCTTTTGTTGAGTATGGAAAATCTCTTATGGCACAGATCCATAGTAGTGGCAGATCTGCTACTAATAGAGGGAGTGGAAAGTTGTGTGATGATGGAGTTAGTGCACAGGACCACAGACTTCTATCTAGTGCTAGAGAAGAGGAAGTTGGAGATAGTATGGACCTTGAACCTGCTCCTCTTGGGACTGAAGAATCCAGATCTGGACTTCCTAGTGAAGTTAGATCTTATCTCTTTCACCTCATTTGAGAGGATCCCCTTTTGCCACACCGGTTTAATGAAGATTCTCACTTGGAATTGTAGATGTGCTGGCTCCAAAGATTTTAGGAGACACATCAAAGAACTTATCAGATGTCACAAACCTGAGATTGTGATTCTTATTGAGACTAAACTTCAAGTTAAGAAAGCTTTAAAAGTTATCTCTAAGATTGGTCTTGGGGGTACCTTTCATACTGAACTCGAAGGGATGTCTGGTGGCATTTTGATTCTGTGGAATGATGACCTTGTTAACCTACATCTGTATGATTCTTCCCCACACTCCATACACTCCATTGTTTCTGAAAAGGGTCAAAAAGATTGGGTTCTCTCTGCAGCTTATGCTAGATCTGGCCCTCTAAAAAAAGGCATATATATGGCATAATCTCCATGAAATGAGTACCATTATAGATGTTCCTTGGTTGGTTGCTGGAGATTTCAATGAAGTTGCTTCTTCATCTAAAAAAATAGGTGGTAGAACACCTTTTAACTCTAGAATCCAGAATTTTAACTCTAATATAGATAGATGTGGGCTTCTTCCTATGGGTTTTAATGGACCATGCTTCACTTGGAGTAATCATAGAGATGGTATGTCACACATCCAATAGAGAATTGATAGATGCCTTGCCAAATCTGAGTGGAGGCTTCTCTTCAATAATGTTGAAGTGACTCATCTTCTAAAGGAATATTCTGATCATCACCCTCTTCTCTTAAATACCAGTTCTTTTACTGCTTATTCCCTTCCTAAACCTTGTAAATTTGAATACATATGGACCACTAATGAAGGTTGTAGGGATCTCATTAAAGAGGTCTGGAGTAGGGATAGTCTGGATTCTTCTAAACCCTTATTTATATCTAAGGTTAGACTTGTTAACTGGAATAAGAATGAATTCGGTAATGTGTTTTATAAAAAAAAACCTTGCTAGCTAGACTCAATGGAATTCAAAAGGCCTTAGCTATTAAAATGAACCCTTTTCTGATTAACCTACAGAAGGATCTCACTAAGGATTATAATGAGGTTCTTAAACAAAAGGAGATCATTTGGTTTCAGAAGTCTAGGGTTAATTGGTTACAATTTGGTGACCTTAACACTAGGTTTTTTCATCTTTCTACTGTTATTAAGAGGAAGAAAAACATGATCACTTCCATTCAAGATATGGATGGTAAGTGGATTGATGATAATATCTTAGTGCAGGACTTGGCAAGTTCTTATTTTAAGAACTTACTAAACAATTCTGTCTCTAATGTTATTTTTCACCTCCCTGAAGGTCAAATTCTTACCACTAGGCAGCAACAGTGTCTTACTGGTGAAATTTCCTTGATGGAAATTAAAGCTGCTGTGTTTTCTACTAAGCCCTATAAAAGTCCAGGTCCTGATGGTTTCCAAGCCTGCTTCTACCAGAAATACTGGGATATTGTTGGTGAAAAGTTGTACCATGATTTTAATGCCTAGTTTAGGGGTGCTCCTCTAGGTGCTAATATCAACAAAACCTTTTTAGCCCCGATCCCTAAAGTTGACAACCCTTGTAAAGTCCAATAATTCAGACCTATTTCCTTATGCAATATGATTTATAAAGTCTATACAAAGGTCTTGGCCTTAAGAATGAAACCCTTCTTGCCTCACTTGATTAGTCCAGTGCAGTGTGGTTTCATATCTAATAGACTGGCCGGGGATAATGTGCTTATAATCCAAGAGATTCTCCATAAGATCAGGAAATCTAAAAGTAAGAAATGTTACATGGTTATGAAATTGGATATGGAGAAAGCCTATGATAAAGTCAACTGGAACCTCTTGAGATTCATGTTAAAATATTTCAAGTTCCATATTGACTTTATAGAACCAGTAATGAACTGTGTGACTTCCTCTGAGTATTCAGTCTTTTGGAATGGCTCTCATTTGCATCCCTTTAAAAGTCATTGAGGTGTGTGACAAGGTGATCCTATGTCACCATAACTTTTTGCCCTTTACATTGAATATTTATCTATTCTTCTTGACAAAAACACCCAAGATAGCAATTGGAAAGCTTTTCCTGTTGCAAGGGGAGGGCCAAGGATCTCTCATCTTAGGTTTGCTGATGATCTCCTTATTTTTATTAAAGCAAACAAAAAATGGGTCAGTAAATTGATGAAAGTTCTTAAGGGGTTCTGTGAAGACACTGGACAATCTTTCAACTTTGAGAAATCTAAACTTTTTTATAATGATAGGATGGATAGAGATATGGCTAGGTTCATTACTAATACCACTGGTATGGGTAGAACTAATGACCAAGGCATGTATCTTGGTATCCCTTTGGTTACCGATAGAATCACTAGTAGAAGTTTTTACTTCTTACTGGAAAAAGTTCAAAGAAGACTTTCAGGTTGGAAAGAAAAAAACCTTACTATTGCTGGAAGACTTACCTTAATCCAATCGGTGACTTGCTCCCTAACCTCTTATGTAATGCAAAGCTGCTGGTTACCCCAAAAAATTTGTAATGACCTTGATAGATTGAATAGAAACTTCATATGGAAAAGTAATCACGGGAAAGGTATACATCTCCTGAATTGGGATACAGTGGATAAACCTAAGGATTTAGGAGGTCTGGGGATAAGAAAGGCTAGAGATAGTAATGTGGCTTTTCTAGAAAAAGTGGGAGCTGATCTGATGAATAAATCAGACTCTCTCTGGGCCACTGTCTTAAAATCCATTTACCTCCAAGATGTTGACATGATGGAGAGTACCTTAAGGCTCATTGACTCCCCTTCTTGGAAAGGTATTGTTAGGGCCTTTTCCATGATTAAGGGAGGCTTTGGCTGGAGAATTGGTAATGGTACTAATGTTTCCTTGTGGTTTGATATCTGGGTGGGGGATAATACCTTAGAAGAAAAACTTGATGGAAATATTTGCCTGATTGATTTGAATAAGAGGGTTTTTGATATTATTTTTTATGGTTCCTAGGAGTTCTCTAACATATCTACTGACATTCCTGATAGATATGTTAAAGAAAACCTATTGCAAAATGTACTAACTTTTCTGATTGCAGGATCTGGAGGGACCACAAGTCTGGGATCTATACTGCTAAATGGGTTACAATGCCTTAATTAAAGATGCTACGGGTTCTACTATTCCTTTCTCTAACTGGAAACTTTTATGGAAACCCTCATAAAACCAAGTTTTTTGCCTTTCTGGTTTGTCATAATAAAGTCTTAACTAATACTCCTGGAGTTAGAAGATGTATTACTAACAATAGCATTTGTGAGAGATGTTGTAGACAAGAAAAGAGTCTTATTCATCTTTTAAGGGACTGTCCCTGGGCTAAAAGAATTTGGAAATCTAGTGACTGTCTTTCTCACTTCTTCAACCCCCAGTTGCCTTTACATGAATGGATCAAACATAACATTATATCTAAGGACATTTTGAGGAATGAGAAATACGTTGGACCTAAAAATACTTTATTTCTTTTCACCATCTGGCAAATATGGAAGATAGAAATGCTTTTATTTTTTATAGAAAAAGAATCACCTATTTGGAATCTACAACTTCCATTTTATTTTGTGCTAATGAATATGCTACAGTATGTTGCCCTAATACCTTGTCGTCTACTTTGAAGGAACCTCAATGGATCTGTTAAGAATCACCATATCTGGGATGGCTTAAGTGAACACTGATGCTAGTGTTATCAACCCTGATGTGAATGGCATAGAAGACATTGCTATAGGAGGAGTCTTCAGGGATTGAGATGGCGTATGGGTGAAAGGATTTGTAGGAGCTATGAGCGGGAATACCATCTTTATTGAGGAGCTGATGGCGATTAGGGAAGACCTTATGCTTGTAAAAGACTTTGGAGTCCCTGTAGTTTGGGTTGAATTTGACTCCCTTGCAGCTGTGACTGCCATCAACAATAGAAGCAAATAAAGATAGCATGTCCATCATTGAAGACATTTACATGATGAAGGAGCTGGATTGGGAAGTGCAGATAACTTTCAGACACCGTGAAGCTAATAGGGTGGCTGATAGACTTGCCAAAATGGGCCATGACAGCATGAGATGAGTTACTATTCTAGAAGACCCTCCAAGTGAGGCTGCTGATCTTCTTGCAGATGACATGAGGGGAGTTCAACTCCCTAAGGTTTAGTTCTTTTGTTCCCCTCCCCCCCTCCCCATTTAGGCCTTTGGGCTCTTCATGTAACAAAAAAAAATTGGCATCACAATGGTCCAAACTATTTGAACAATTGGTTAGCCACATGGTATCAACTAAACAAAGAGATTTTCTATGTACCATAAAGAATCACAAAAACACATAAAAACAAAATTTCGGGGTTCCACCAAAACTACCGGTCGACCGCCCAAGGATAGCTGACGTCGCCAGCGTATTTTCGGTGGGGGTGCCGCCGCCGGTCGGCCGAGCACCCCAAGCCACCGATGAATTCAATTATTTTTTTTGTTTTTTGTTTCGTGAAGACATTTCAATAACTACTACGCAAATTAACTAATGCTTATTGCTTAAGATCGAAGACCGCTCCGATACCACTGTTAGCAAAATCTACACGGGAACGCAACGGAATTTAAATTTTAATTTCCTTTTTCCAAGATCGACTTCTTTTAAGCAACAAGCATAAACAAAGTAGACTAAGAAATACCTTTGTCTATGGTTATAGTTTCTGCACGAAGCCGGCCAAGTGTTCGGCCTCAACAGCTAGTCCACATGAACAACCCGCCGGAATCCCACCTTGGATTGTTACCAGAAAAACTTGGTTGCTAGACCGACTTTTTCTCTCTCTCAAAACTCTCTCTATGAAGCTCTCAAATTTTCTAGTAATTAGAACTCTTCTAATTGTGAAGATACAAAAGAGCTTGGCACACCACTATATTTATAGTGGTGTCCTGCGCCCCCTATGATCTCATTCCCAATGGGAAAAACGTCTGAGTAGAACAGAGAGAAAGAGAACTTTTTACTAGTAAATTAAGGAAATATCTTTAATTGATTTATCTCATTAATATTCAATACTTGTGTCAAAAAAATATTCAATCTTATATTAAATATTTTCAAGATACATATTGCCAATATCTAATATTGAATATATCTGTATTTTTTTAATCTAAATATATCTTTATTATATTACCATAAATATATATATATCAATTATACATGTGTATATATATATATATATATATATATATATATATATATATATATATATATATATATATATATATATATATATATATATATATATATATATATACACATATATATCCATATATATTAATATCTAATATTAATTCGTACTAATATAATACTATGATTAATTAATTTGCAAAATCCATGTGTATTTTATACACACATCATATGCATATAGCCAATAATTGGCTTCCGGAATATTCTTAATTAATCAACCTAATTAATATCTTGTATTATATTTATTCAGAATAAATAAATACCACAATATTAATTTATCACTATAACACTTTATAGTCGAGATAAAACTTTCTTTATTTGGTTATCAATATAACCGCATTTTAATCCGGCTAGATGTTCTTATGTGTGTGACCGATAGGCTTCCGAATATGTTGGTCATAGGCACAAAGTACATTTACTAAAATACCATTCATACCTAACAATCATGGATAGCGTCTAACAACACGCCATGACCCTCAATCATCAGAAGAGTCAAATGCAATGACTACTATCTTTCATGTGAAATGGTTACCATGTAAATAGAATCCTATCACTGTTACAGTATCCATACGGTCGTACATCGAGTGTCAAACATCAACGACCGTATCTTATAATCTAGATACCATGATCTCTCGAAGTAACTCATTTACTCCCACTTTGCAAAGATTCACGAGAGCTAGACATCCTTTATAAGAAGGCCCTTTCGGATATTTACTCCTACTATTAGGATACGCAATTTCTGGACGAGCAACATGAATCCTACGCATGATTCAGTATCACACCCAATCACTACCGCATGATCGCCCCATGGCTAGGGGAAACCTCAATAGTGTGAAAGTATGACAATTCACACCGTGATGCCATGAAGACTCGGGTCTTAGGATAATTACATGGGTCAATTGATCACCTAGTTCATGAACACACACACAACACTCATCAACCACCCCCCACTTAGCGTTTGCTCGCCCTCGAGCAAAATGAGCATTTTAAAAGAATCCAAAGAGTCAACGTTACATGCGTAGGTCAAGCCAATCACACATCAATGATAACTGACAAGCAAATGAGTAAATATATGCCACTTAACCATTCCTTATCAAACAAACGAGGTATGTGTGTGAATAGCTTCTCCTACATTTACCACGGTTTACCGGTTTGGATTATGGATGCTAGGTCATTGGGACTACACCATAGGCTCATACTTCATAAGCATCTCCACTAATCGAGGCCAAACCGAGGCTAAGCAAGGTCAAGTAGGACTTGAAAGGTTGTAGCGTTAGGCTAGGGACAGGGCTAACCGAAGGGAATTTCTGGGGAATAAACAACAAAGAGATAAAAACGAGCAAGCTCAATCATGGGGTATAACAATACAAAACGTAGCTAGCTCCACCCTTCTCTAGCTCAAAAAGAAACTAGAAACATGATCCAAGAAATAAAATGCCATATTGCACTATGTCTCAAGTGTAACGAGGCAAAAATGTATAAAAAATCATGTTTCTTCACTAAAATCTCATCCCAACCACCAACATCACATACTAAATTAATACATGAGTCCCATACATTTGGCTTTCTTTGACTCAACCTTTTATTTTCCTTTCATTTCTTCTTCTTCTTTTTTTCTTCTTTTTTTTTCTTTTTTTTTTTTTGATTTTGAACTTGAATTTTTATTAGGTTTGAGCCAAAGGCCATCACATACACATAAAATGAATCGAGCTCCTACCCTCCAATATCATGAAATAGCTCATAAAAACACCAACTCCTCTCAACATACACACCACTCTGCCACCCCACACTTGCCTAAGCATGTGTGATAAAAAGAAAAGATTAAGCTCAACTCGTAGGGTGTTCAAGGGAATGTAGACCACAAATAAGGCTCAAGGGTCGGGTAATTACAGGCTAAATAACGAAGGCTAAGTGTCGGATGGGGGTCTAACCATCCTATCAAGGATTAGAGGGGTTACTGTGGAATATGTCACGGGATGGCTATTTGGCTCTGGTTAGGTCAAAGAAACGCCATAACTGTCATCCCAAACTCTACCAAGGTCGGCCCTTCTATTTCATCTCGAAGTTAATGATATGAGTTCTAGGTAGAAGAATTGTGCCTAAGTCTACCATAATCGGTCACTAGTTACCACGGTTCATGAAATCGAAGCTATGCGTGCGTGAAAATCCCATTTCCAAGATAAGGTAGTAAGCCAAGTAACATGCATTCAAACATTCACTACACCGTTTATCCTATCAATGTGAGGCTCACATACGAATGCAATATCAAGTCCATGGAATTTTTAAAAAGTGCTCAAATTTTGCTAGAGAAGTGACCAAACACTAAGCATACAACACAATGGCTAAAATATCAATGAAGCACATATCATAGCTAAGCCTACCACCCCTCCACTTTAAATGCAACACTGTCCTCAGTGTGTGAATGAAAAAGGAAAGAAGGCTTAGCTTAACCCGGCAGAAAGGCGCAAACCATGTACGTGACAGATCCATGAAAGTTCCACTTGAATACCTGAAGTAATGAGACAAAAATACCAAGAAAATGCATGCACGGGGAACAGCCACCGTGCCAAAAGCAAGCAACAAATATCGAGATATAATAAAAGAACGCAAAATCACATACACGATCATATGAAACCAAAAAGGGGAACCGACTCGGGGCGTATGCGATGCAAAAACAATCAAACAAGTAAAACAACATCCATGCAAAAAGATACGAGCCAACAACGGATCGAAGAAAAAAACCACTCAAAAACGGTACCCATACCCCCAAAGTATCGCCCTAGATCACTCCTAGCACCAAAAACTATGGCACAAACAGAGAAATGGTGGGTTGCCTCCCCCGAGCGCCTTTGTTTTACGTCATTGGCTTGACTTATTACGAAACTTAAAGAAAAGCAACAAAACACGTGTGGAATGAAAGAAAAAAATCACACATCTTTTGCTCAAAAGCCTCAAGAACATGGCAATTAAAAAAAAAACTTTCATCCACTTTTATTTTTTAACAAAAATAAAAACATCTATCTAAAACATTCTAAGTTTAAGTCCTTAGTTCGACTTTCTACCCGCAACAATGCTAAGGAAAGTTATACCAAAGGAGAGCAAACCGTTGCGTCTCCCTACAAAAATCAAAAGAATTGAGCACACCCTTAAAATGAGACAAGACAAACAAGGGGCTCAATCCCCACCACCAAGATTGGTTCAAGAAATTCACCGTGCAACACAATGAATTCAATTTCCCTGAATTAGAGCATATGCCAAGTAACAAAGATTCAAACACCAAACAATAAAATTTTGGCTCAACCACAACATCAATATATTCAATGTGATCAACCACCACTACTTTTTCAATAAGGCTCAAAAGAGAAGGAATAAATGATTCACTAGTAGCATTATTTGTACCTTCTTCATGACATTCGTGAAGGGTGATTACCTCAAGAGTCGACGGTGGAGCAAATAGAATTTCATCATTTTTAGCACTCATCTCAACCTTCCTCTTCTCAATCAATTGATCTACCCGGTTCTCCAAATTATTTAATGCCGATTGAAAAGTAGTAGCATTCGTTTTAATATCCATCAACTCCCGACCTTGCTCTTGCAAAGTCCGGCCTTGCTCTTGCAAAGTCTCATTGATTTTCTCTAAGAGGATGTCGGTTGAGCTCTTTTGTGGAGGAGGAGGTATTTGTGAATGTTGAACATATTGCAAATACGCATTGGGGTGTTGAAACTGAGAACTTGGAGGACTCTCCCACTCATTGTTGTATGGTGATGTGTATGGGTTGAACTGATAATATGGTTGGAATCCAAAACCCATAGCACCGAAATTAAAGCTTCCAAATGAGAAGGGCGGAGAGCCCTCATGGCCATACGAATCCATACACTGCGATTCAAGGGAAAAACAAGAACACAATCACGATATCTAGTCACCACCACTACCGTAGTAGATGGTGTGACACTTCAATGAAAAACCAACATCAAGAAAAAAACAAAAGAAATAAAACAACCTAAGCCTAAGTCTTCCAATGACTTAAGAGATATCGATTAATTCCCCGGCAACGGCGCCAGAAAACTTGATAGCCAAAATAGTAACGACCAACCTTAACCGGCAGAGTACCGGGTCGGAAGCACTATAGTGGAGAGCAAGGTCGTATCCCACGAGCAATCAATCGAATACCAAAGTCGTTTTCGTACTTAGTTTAGGTCAATCAAATGTTTGTTCATGGAAATTTATACTAAAACGATATTTAAACGAGAGATAAAGAGAGAAAGAGACATAGCCAAATCACGATCAAATTGAATACTTTTGCCCCTCTAATCGATTATTTGGGAATGGAGACTACCAACCAACCATCCTAATGCTTATATTGACTCGTTCATGGGTGCAAACTCCTAAGATAGTACTAGACGACATGCAACAACCTAGTACCCTTTGCCCGGTTCAACAGTCCGCCTTTAAGGATTTAATTGACCGGAGTAAGATAAAAGCTCTAGAGCCGCTCGATTTACACCGACAAACCTCGTTACCCAATCGATCTAAACAACTCAGTCAATTGTAAATAACGATCTTAAAACCCATTTTCCCATACCCCTTCGCAACATACATTTATAAAAGTGGTGTGTGTTCATGAACTAGGTGATCAAGCTAATTCACGCATTAAGAACAAGTTTTAAGACATGAATTCATCGATATAACAAAAATTAAACACTACCCACACCAATTAATCAACTAGAGGGTGATTTCTTCAACTTATCACTTGATTTAGCTATGAAGTAATTAGCTACTCATTACAACTACAAAAACAAGAATCAAACAAGAAATTAAACCCATGAAATGAGAGGAAACGAAATCAATTACCAAAAAAACGCAGAGAGTTGATGTTCTCCAAGCTTCAACAACACCCATGTCACTTTGGGGAAGAAGAAGATCCAAAACACACCAAAATCCAAGAGTTGAGCTAAGAATCTAAACTAATTTGAGCTTAATCTAAGTAAATTAGGTGTAGAAATTAATCTAAGGGTGAAGGGGAAGAAGAGAATGGTGACTAAGGGTTTTTGGGAAAAGGGGAGAATGAGATTTCAGCAGGATATCCCGTTTTTGTGGTGAAAAACGCATAACGAGCCGAGCTGCTCGAAGCTCGGCTCGACAGGTGGTTCGGTAATAGATTGTCTTCAGTAAATTGACCATAACTTTGCGTGTAGACCTCTGATTTGAGTGATTCAAAGTGCATTGGAAAGATCATTCAATTTTCTACAACTTTCATAAAGACCAAGAGTCCCGAAAATGCTTGTATCTTGGATAAAATCGCTGATGAAGTGAACATATGGTGAATGCACCAACCACTTTTGATCCGTTTCCATTCCCGGGCTTCGGTTATGCCTCTCTAAACATCATGCCTTGTCTTCCGGGCTCACGAGTCACCTATTTCCTGTATCACAACATTCAAACACATACCGAGCATAATTCCACAAGATAAATAGGTCTCGAAAAGGGTCAAAACATTGTAAAATGCCGAGGTTTTCCATCAATGTGACGGTTCACCTCAAAGTGAGTGTGCAATGCATTTTACCCTATAAATAGTCTAAAACTACCCAATATAAGCCAAAAGTGTCATAAATGAGGGTTAAAACATGCACCAGAGCATAGTGAAGTTGACACTCATCATCAGTCAAACTTATGCATTCTCTAATACACGTCCACGTACAGTCCAAGTGTCTCTACACTTTGATAGACGAGATCTACCCATATTTTTATAAGATAGAAGACATCTAATATGTGTTAGTCTAATCGTACTATTAATCTCCTATTTAATAGCACATACGATTAGAGACATTTAAGTATCAAACCTTTTGAAGTGAGTCAAGATCTCATTAACCATAATCACTATTATGATTTATCTTTCACAGTTTGATACTAGGGACGATATCATACATACAATATCATAATTGGTTCGTTAAACGAACAAATATATAATAACTTTTATCATATGTACAAACATAAAGAAATAGTAGAAATAATCCGACCCGATCGGATCCGGTCCAACCCGAATGGGTTTAGGACACTATTTCAACATACTTCTTTGCAATCCATCCAGGCCTCACATTTGAATTTCTATAGCTAAAACTACAAGTATGTTTAGAATCCAACACTCTAATTTATGCCCTTGATAAGTAGAGATTTCGCAATCCGGCTCGATCAAATACAATTTATAAAACTCGAAACCTTAGGCAAAACTCACTTTCTAACCGGCAGTGAACCGGGAAGATCGTAGGTAGAGCGTTCAGAGTCCGAGGTCTATCCCACGAGGAGATTGAGTCGAATATAAAATTTTGTGTTAAAAGCAGAGGGCAAAGAGTATATGAACAAGACAAAAGATCAAAGATTTTATTATTTCACGACATAAACAAAGATCTGAATCAAGACTTTTATCCAGAGTAAATTTCATCAAACTAATGATCTACACAATCAAAACCATATTGATAGAAAAAAAATCAAAATCAGGAATACTCACAATAATGAAGATCAAAATATTGCAGATCAAAACTTTTGAATCCCAAATCAGCAAAAGATATCAACATTTAATTCATACAATGATCCCAGGCACAAACTCCACCAAGCTATCGATCAAATATCGTATTCTACTCTGTATATATAAAAATCTAAACTAAGAAATTAAAATACGGAGCCTAGTCCAGAGCTCTAATCCGGCTATTTAGATGTCAACCTGTCATAACAACCGCCGAAGCGGCTGGGTTGAGCACCTAAGCCGGCCTCGAGCTCATTCTAGGCCAATAAAAGTCACAATATTCGTTCTCCTAGGTTTAGCTGCTCTTAAATAGGCAAAAATCGCGACCTTGACCTAGTTGGGCCGACCAACTTGGCCCATTTAACTTGTCTTCAGTAAATCGGTGATAAATTGCTGTGTAGAGCTCCGATTTGAACGATTCAAGATGCGTTGGAAAAATGGTTCAATTACCTACAACTTTTATGAAGACGACTTGACCAGAAAATGCCTCCAAGATTGGTCAAAATAAAGATTAATGGACAGGCCTGGTGAATACTGTTGTCGGGGCCAAATGAGCGTTTGCCCTCAAGGTGAACGCTCGTCTGCCTGGAGATCAGATTCTTGATTAGGGTTCTTGAGATTCGAACGAGCGTCTAGCCTGCCTTGAACGCTAGTTTGTCTTGTATGAGCTTTCTACTTCGGGCTGAACCCATCCAAACGCCAGTTTGGGGGTCATTGGAACGCTCGTCCAGCTGAAAACCCAACTTTCTGAATGAAGTGTCAACTCTGTAGACGCCCGTTTGGGATGGGCAAACGCCCGTTTGATGTAGGCTTCCTGCAAATGCCAGTTTGGGGTATGGCAAACGCCAGTTTGCCTTGACTTTACTCCAAACTTGGCTTTTCTTCCACTTTCATTCAACTCTCGTGCCACGAACATGTCTCTTAGTCCAAAACATCGCCTTCCGGGTCCTCGAGTCACCTAAGTCCTGCAATAACATATACGAACAAACACCACGCGTAATTCCGCAAGACAAAAGTGCTCGGAAAAGAGTGAAATATCATCAAAAAGGCGGAGTTCCCTATCGTTGTGACAGTTGTACCCCCCGTACACATAACTCACGATATTACTCTTGAAAAGGCCTAAATCTACCCAAAACATGCCAATAAAGTGATAAACGGGGGCTTGATCACATACAAAAGTGCAGTGAAGTTGACTTCCATCAACTACCCCACACTTAGCCTTTGCTCGTCCTCGAGTAAATTAGGCGTATTAAAAGAGACCAAGGGATCAACTTCACAAACGCGTATAAAAACACTCACATTGACAAGGTAAAAGATAAGTGAAACAGTGAATGCAAACATCTTGACTCAATCATTATCAGACAAACGGAAGGTGTGTGTGAAAATTAACTTCCAATTCATAGACCAAATCACCGGTTCGGATTATAGACGCTTAGCTATCGCGACTACACTAAAGCTCATTTTAATAACATCTCCACTAATCGTGACCAACCAAGGCTAAACACGGTCCAGTAGGACTTGAACGGTTATAACGTTAAGCTCGGGACGGGGTTAATCGAAAGGAAAATTTGGGACTGGAGAAAAGAAAATACGAGTGAACCTAATCATCTCATTTACTTTCTATTTGAAAACATACTAACCACACCAAACTCCTTCGATCTTTCTATACTCATTGATAAAAAAAAACCCCCAACTTTAACATCATACTTTCATTTACTCAAAACATCCTCCCTTGACTTTTTTTTTTCTCAACTTTATTCAAACTTTCTTTTTCTTCTTTTTTTTGTTTCATTTTCTTTCTTTTCTTTCTTTCAACTTTATATTTTTCTCGAACCAACAAGCCTCACAATAGATTCCTCGAGCTCCTCCCCTTCATTATATTAGCTCGTACCAACCAACTCCTCTCGAAACACGCACCATCTCCCACCCCACACTTGATTCAGAAAGTGTGTCTAAAGCAACGACTAAGTCCACTCGTAGGGTGATCAAAAGGAACGTGACCAATAATACAGCTCAGGGTTAGGGATAATATAGGCTACGTAACCAAACGGCTAAATGTCGGACGGTGGTCAGACCGTCCTATCAAGGCTTAGAGGGGTTACGAGGGTAAAATATTGGGATTTTGGCTTATTTGGCTCTAGTTGTGTCAAAGAAGCACCAGGATTGTCATCCCGTGTCCTACCAAGGTCAATCCTTCTATTTCGCCTCGAAGTTACAAAATATGATTTAGGCAGTCGAATTGTGCTCAATTCTACCATAATCGTTCACTAGATCCTAAGGCCTATGAAATTGAAGCCAAACGTGCAAAAGAACTTCCGTTTATAAGATAAACCTAGCGTCTTGCTATAAGCATTTACTACTTCGCTAAGTCGTTTACCAAGCAAATGTGAAGTTTAAACATGCAAACGGACGTGAAAACCTTGGAAAATTTTAAAATTTGACTCGAAAAACGGACAGAGACTAAGTATATTACTGAACTGGCACATTTAAACGTACAAGTCAAACCAAGCTAAGTCTACCACCCCACACTTCGAATGAAACACTATCCTCAGTGTGTGAATGAAATAGAAAGAAGACTTAGCTTTAGACCTGGCAGAAAGGTGTGAACGAATCTCGTGACATCTTCTTATAAGCGCATCACGTATACCTAAAATCAAATAGACATAAAACAACGCAAACACATGCACGGGACGTGGTCCACGTGCCAAAAGTATGCAACAGATACAAAATAAAGAAGCCATGCCACATTAGTAGACTCGAAACACAAACAATCACTCAACATGGACCGCTATAGATGGAAAAATAACCATAAAGGTAAAAGAACAGAACACCTACGCATATCATATAAAGGCCACAGAGGGTCACATTAAAACATCCATGTCAAGTAGTGAAAGCATGTATCACAATCAAATACTCCTCATATATTCATTGCGAATTCCTCTTAGACACACCTAAGCTTGCTTCATTCCAACAAGTTTTTTTTTTATTTTAAATTTTTGTTAATTAATTAATTTATTTATTTTTTAATTTTTTTTTCCGGCACAAAAGTCTCCATTTCACCCTTTCATTAAAACAAAGTCAAAAGAAAATCACAACAGATTAAGATTCAAACAAAACTCCATCCCAAGATTCAAACAGAATGCTTATCCTTAAAAAGTCATCATAAGAAACTTAGAGAACTGAAATTATTAAATATCTTCTACAAAATATCCCAACTCTTTTTCCAGAGCACAATTTGAAAGGAACACCATTATCAAACCGACCAGTTTTTTTTTTTTTTTTTTTTTTTTTTAACCCCTCACACACACGATATTTTAAACCCCTCAAAAAGTCATGGTAGCCGAAGGCCCTAAGCCCCAGTTCTAGCCGGATTTACAAGATATCAACCTAACATAACAACTCTATAAAGGGACTGGGTTGAGTACCAAAGTCGTATTCAATCCGAGTTCAGGACAATATCACTTCAGCATCCCATGGCTCCTATCGAAATCTAAATAAAACAAGATGATAAAAACCTAGGCCCAAGTTCTAGGACAACTTACAAGATATCAACCTAATATAACAACCCCATAAAGAGATTGGGTTGAGTACCAAAATTGCATTCAAACATAGTCTAAGCAAATCATATCAAAATGTTTTTTTTTCGCTCTCTCGACCTAACACAATTTTTTATATCGACTTTTAAACAATCTCCCCGGCAACGGCACCAATTTGATAAGTAAGGATTTCGCAATCTTGCTCAATTAAATACAATTTATAAAACTCGAAACCTTAGGCAAAACTCACTTTCTAACCGGCAGTGATCCGGGTCGATCGTAGGTAGTGTGTTCAGAGTCCGAGGTCGATCCCACGAGGAGATGGAGTCGAATATAAAATTTTGTCTTAAAATCAGAGGGCAAAGAGTATATGAACAAGATAAAAGATCGAAGCTTTTATTATTTCACGACATACACAAGGATCTGAATCAAGACTTTTATCCAGAGTAAATTTCATCAAACTAATGATCTACACAATCAAAACCATATTGATAGAAAACAAATCGAAATCAGGAATACTCACAATAATGAAGATCAAAATATTGCAGATCAAAACTTTTGAATCCCAAATCAGCAAAAGATATCAACCTTTAATTCATACAATGATCCCAGGCACGAACTCCACCAAGCTATCGATCAAATATCGTATTCTACTCTGTATATATAAAAATCTAAACTAAGAAATTGAAATACGGAGCCTAGTCCAGAGCTCTAATCCGGCTATTTAGATGTCAACTTGTCATAACAACCGCCGAAGCGGCTGGGTTGAGCACCTAAGCCGGCCTCGAGCTCAGTCTAGGCCAATAAAAGTCAGAATATTCGTTCTCCTAGGTTTAGCTACTCTTAAATAGGCAAAAATCGCGACCTTGACCTAGTTGGGCCGACCAACTTAGCCCATTTAACTTGTCTTCAGTAAATCGGTGATAACTTGTTGTGTAGAGCTCCGATTTGAACGATTCAAGATGAGTTGGAAAGCTGGTTCAATTACCTATCTACAACTTTCATGAAGACAACTTGACCAGAAAATGCCTCCAAGATGGGTCAAAATAAAGATTAATGGACAGGCCTGGTGAATACTGCTGTCGGGGCCAAACGAGCGTTTGCCCTCCTGGTGAACGCTCGTCTGCCTGGAGATCAAATTCTTGATTACGGTTCTTGAGATTCAAACGAGCGTCTGGCCTGCCTTGAACGCTAGTTTGTCTTGTATGAGCTTTCTACTTCGGGCTGAACCCATCCAAACGCCAGTTTGGGGGTCATTGGAACGCTCGTCCAGCTGAAAACCCAACTTTCTGAATGAAGTGTCAACTCTGTAGACGACCGTTTGGGATGGGCAAATGCCCGTTTGATGTAGGCTTCCTGCAAACGCCAGTTTGGGGTATGGCAAACGCCAGTTTGCCTTGACTTTACTCCAAACTTGGCTTTTCTTCCACTTTCATTCAACTCTCGTGCCGCGAACATGTCTCTTAGTCCAAAACATCGCCTTCCGAGTCCTCGAGTCACCTAAGTCTTGCAATAACATATACGAACAAGCACCACGCGTAATTCCGCAAGACAAAAGTGCTCGGAAAAGAGTGAAATATCATCAAAAAGGCGGAGTTCCCTATCGTTGTGACAGTTTTACCCCCCGTACACATAACTCACGATATTACTCTTGAAAATGCCTAAATCTACCCAAAACATGCCAATAAAGTGATAAACGGGGGCTTGATCACATACAAAAGTCTAGTGAAGTTGACTTCCTTCAGCCCTCCCTTATGTTTTGACTCAAACAATCTAATTTATGCCCTCCCACCTTCCATCATACGGCATAGATATTCCACCCTCACCCAAGCTTTTTACACTTAGCACGACACCGTACCTTATCAGACTTGTTGAACACTACCGGTCTTCCCCTCTTGATTGAATAATTTCTAACTGCCTCCATGAACTCTTTAAAATCTGTGAATGTTAGATCATAGAATAACTCAGGATCCTTCATGCTCTTTGGGTCAAACCGGTCTTCCTTTTAGTACTCTTCATCAGACGCATTAATGGTTTCTAACTCATCATCACTTGCTGCTAAGTCATCACTACCAATATCAATATCAATGACTCTTACATTACTACATTCAGCCTTATTTATGTCTTCCTCATTCAACCCAATCCACTCCTCATTCAGATCCACATTTTCATCAAACAATTTGTCATCGTTATTTTCATCTATCTCTTCATATACATTCTCCTCAATGTCATTCATCTGAGTCAAACTCCTCACAATGATCCTTCATCCACGACTCCTTTATTTTCGAATGCATTTGACAATCCTAATTCATTTTCCAACAAACTTCTATCTATATCCACATACATGTAAACATATAAATTGCATGCTATGTGTATGGTACACATATCATGTACTGCCTTATCAGTTTGAAGAAGGACAAAACCTCCATGCACTTTAGTGTAACAGCTCTTAAAACCCATTAACCCCCTTGCCTCACACAATTCATCCAGAGTCAACAAGCTAACAACATCCACTTTAACATAATCATAAATTAGTGTCTCACCACCAATGTAACAAGCTCTATGAACATGTACAAACTGACCATTATGACGAAACACTGTTGTGATGAAGTTGCAACCTTCTCTACAAAAATAAGAAGAAAAAAAGAGAGGAAAATAATTGATTTTTTCATATAAATTCTACATATATAGTTATTATAGAACAAATTTTTCTGATTTCTTGTTGGGAAAAGGCAATTTTTTTTCTAGATAAATCTACATGCAATCATTAAAGTACATATTTTTCAGATTCGTTGTTGGCAAAAGGCAAAAAAATATCAATTATTCACTTAGATTCTACACATACAGTCAAAGAACAAAATTTTCATTACATTTCTGACTCCTAGTTGGGAAAAAGCATATGATTTCATAAAAAAATAGAAATTTTACACATAAAGTGATTAAAGAACCTATTTATCACTGGATTAAGTGATAAAAACATAGATCTACACATTAAGAACATATTTTTACCTACAGTTTCCCAGCAAAAGCATGTTACTCACCGTTTATAGGACGTGGTTGGTCAGATAACCGTAGAGTCATTGATATCCTCCTTGTCTCACTCGATCAAGCACCAAAATCACCACCCACGATTAGTCTTGACACATTGTGTACAATTCTTTCGTGGTTTGAAACAGAAAGTTGAAAGACCGAGTTTAGGGTCTTCGATTTTTCTAGAAATGTGATTTGGGATAATGACGGGTGAAGAATGCGAAAATGATCAGATGGGGTGTGATGTATGTATTGATAATGGCGGTATTAACATAAGTGGAGAGTGACGTGGAGTTCGCAGTCAACCGTTAGTCATCAATGGTCAAAAAGTTAACTGTCCTAAAATCATAACAAAAATAGTGAAATTTTAGGGTGGTCCAGGTGTAAGTTTTGGACCACCAAGTCAGCACTTTCAAAGGGATATATTGGTGGAAAGTTTTTACAGGTAGATGCCCATTTTAGAATGTTGGATTCCTATTGGTTTTGGTCAAGACTAACTGTGATTTTCTGTGCCCAACATAAAAATTTGTGACAAAAATAATAGTTAGGGGTGCTTATTGTTATTTCAAAACTTAAGGATATATTTGAGGCAAATAAAAAAGTAGGGAACCAAAAGTGTATTTTCCCAATTTCCTTATTATTATCCATATTTTATTATAAAGGGCTGCGGGCAATTTCATAATCATTTGTCCTTGAAAACGTCGTCGTAGTCTCTTGTATTAGGGTTTTCCTGGAACTTATGAGTCTTTTTTTTTACTTGCTTATGAGTCCTTCTAATTGATTCATTGAGCTCCGGCTGATTTGATTGTGCTTTTGCTGATTGCTTGATTTGGTCATGGCTAATCCGCCCATGACCCGAAAAACCGTTACAAGTTGTACTATTTGTGAGAAGTCTAATCTACCTTCCATTTGCGCTGTTTGCGTCAATTTCAGGTATCTTTTCTTGTACGATGAATTAAAGTTCTACATTGACGTCTTTTTGATTGAAGAACTGTTTTTTTTAGCTTGAATTTCGAGGTCTAAACTGTGTTCGTGCTTGTTTGCAGTTTATTGGATTTTTGATTGTTTTCCCCTTAATGTCTTTGACAAACTCATTATTTTTGTGCAGGTTAAATGAGTACAGCAACGGTTTGAATCCATCGAAGAGTCTGAGGGATGCGTTATATAAGAGATTAAGTGAAGTTCTTCTTGCTAAGGTTTGAACATTATTTAGCTCGGATTAAGTAGCTTAAGTCGGAAATCTTTTTGATCTTGTATTTGTAGAATTATGCATCAAGCTAATTTAGTTGAGTTTAGCTGGTAGATTCAAGTGCTGAACTGATTTCTAGTATGCTAATAATTTATGCTAGCTAAGCTTTTAGTCATTCTTGAAATTAGGATAACTTTTGGAACCTTTTAGACGACAAATACAAAGTAATTGAGATATTAAATTAATGAAATGATAAATATTCAGATGGATGAACCGTTGAAGAGATTTGTCGAATCAATGATCAAAAGGTGTGATAAGTGTTTTAACCAAGCATGTGTCTGCCTCAGATATTTTTCAATATCATGATTTGGATATAAAATATCTCTATATGAATGCTGTTGTTTTCTTCACTTTGGCTTTTCTTGATGTGCAACTTAGATTACGTTGACATTCGCTTTTTTTTTTTTTTTTTTTTATTTCTTTTTAACCTTTGTTCTTTTGTACTCTTCAGAGTAAAGCAGATGATCAAAAAAGTTGGATGCTTGTCAAAAATGAGAAACTAGCGAGGATGAGAGAGAAGCTGCAAAATCGTCAAGGAATTCTTTTAGAAGGTTGAATGCCCAATCATTTTCGTTGCAGGATGTTTCTGTGGGATTTGACTTTCTTGTTATTGGCAGCTAACCCGTTAATGCTTTTCCTACTTCCTTTTTCCCCATGTCCGACCTTTGGATGCTTTCAGGGAAGAGCAAAATTGAGCGGATGTCTCGTGATTTAGAAGTCAAATATGCTTTGGTTGAGTCGGCCATGGCTGTGGTACTTTGTAGTTCACTCTTTTTAAACTTCTGACACTGTTTATGCTCATCTAAATCTCTCTTTTTCTCAAATCATACTTATGTACTTCCTGTGACATGCTCATTTAAGTTTTGATATTGTCATTGTAGTTGAAGAAAAATCAAGCAGACCGTCTGGAGAAGTCCTTTCCTAATTTAATCCACACAATGACTCTGGGATATGTGAGACATGCGTTTCTCTACAGTCTCATAAAAACTTTATGTAATTTTTTTTCCCAGAAAGGAAGTTGTTTTCTATGAAGTTAGACTGTTTGACGCAGACATCCATTTCCAAGAAACTTCTTTTGAATCAATCAGCGGTCTTGAAGCAGATATGCAGATTGTTCCCTCTTCACCGGGTATGCTACTAATGTTCTTTGCTTTATAGGCATATGTTTTTTTTATTGTGTGTGTGTGTGTGTGTGTTTTTGATTGTTTACTTTAAGGTATTGTGATATTACTGATGGGTTTTCGTGTTGTAAAATAACTCTCCACAGATGTGAAATATGGTCAAATTGTCAGGAGCAATATAGTCTTGTGTTAGAAGGACATAATAAAGAGCAGCGTGTGATCATTAACTTGTGTTCCGTCCTGACATTCATTCATTATATACAATAGGTTATAAGGGGGGTAAGTGTGAATATAGAAACTTTAGAAGACGCTTTTAGCTTGACTCTATATTCTGTTAAACATATCTTATAAGACTTACAACTTAAACAACGAGGACTCTTCTATTGACAACTATCGCGATGACAATCTTCTAACTAATACTTCCTGTGAGATTGGTGCATAGATTTTTTATATGCCAACATGCTACAATGACTCCCCTTGACTAGTATATCACACAAACAATTGAGGAAGAAGATGACATGCCTCTTGAGTCTTGACCCATGACTCATGGCTCATGGATCTAGGCTTTTGGTTTATTGGCACTTGGTCTTTGACTCATGGTCGTGCCTTGGCTTATTGCTACACCGCAGTCACAACATGGCTCTTGGCTCTTTGTCGTCAAGAATCTGAAGCAGATTCTTAGATGTTTGCACATCGTTTTCTCTTTTGCTAGTTTCCCATTCCCATACATTATTTATTTCATTTGTATCTTCAGTGACAATTATATCATCCACATATTCAATAAGTATAACTCTTATTCCAAGGTTTGTTTCTTTGACAAATAAAGTATGGTCACTATGACATTGTCTGTATCTGGCCTCTTTAACAACTCTAGTAAATGTATGGAACCTGGCCCTGGGTGATTGCTTAATGCCATACATGGCCTTTCTAAGTTTACAGCCTTGGGAAATTTTTTGGCTTACAGCTTTTGGGAAAACATTGTTTTTACAGGCAAATTTTGATGGAGAAAGAAAGGATGGCTTTACTGGTCATTATGATACGATCTGTGGTGCCCGGTTGCCACAAGGACTAGATCCACACTCGGTTCCATCAGAGGAGCTTGCTGCCTCTTTGGGGTAATAATTTCTTGGGCGTGTTTAATTGTGTCATGTTAATTGAATGCACCACACAGATTCAAATGCAGAAAGCTGCTCTCATTCGTAGAATTTGTATCTCTTTTTTTTATTCTGGATTGCTCTTGGTAGTGGATATACTGAAAAGCAGTGATGCGGATTGTTAATTGGTGGTTGATAAAATAAAAGGAACAATGTTGTATTATTGAATCTTATTTAGATGGAATTACAAGATAGCTTAAATAGAGATTACAACATTGGAAAGATATAAGAAAGCTGTTAGACAGCTAACAACAGTAGCTACAGCCGTCAGGGAACGGCTATAAAACCCCTCAGATTCCTAGAGTTCTGTTGGGAGACGAAAAGGAGTCTAGGCAGGAAACATAACTAAGTAATAAACTGGAAATGACCAGTATACCCTTACAGATATAATAAGCTCAATGCAGAAAATAGAGATAGGAAATCTGACACTCCCCTCAAGCTGGTGAATGGGGATCAACCATGCCAAGCTTGGACAGAGTTTCTTGAAAGTGTTTTCCATTGAGCCCATTTGGTTAGAATATCAGCAATTTGTCCTTTTGATGGGACAAATGGAGTGCATATTAGGCCACAATCAATCATCTCCTTTATGAAGTGTCTGTCAACCTCTATGTGTTTAGTTCTGTCATGCCGAACTGGGCCAGGTGCAATGCTGATAGCCGACTTGTTAAACAATAGAGTTTCATAGGTTGTCCCACTGAATATGCAGGTCTTCTAGCATTATTTTAACCCATAGAAGTTCACATACTCCAAGTGCCATGGATTTAAACTCAGCTTCAACACTTGATCTTGCTACCACTGCTTCTTGCTCCTCCAGATGATTAGATTACCTCCTAGGTAAACACAATAACTAGATGTAGATTTTCGGTTATTAATAGAGCGAACATAGTAGAGTCGCTCGTTTTCTTCTCTTTTTTTTTTTTTTTTTTTTGAATTTCAGTCTCCCGGGCAATCCCATGAATCCTCATGGCACAACTCTTCCCATAGTGTTACAATTTCATTATAATAAGACGTGACATCTCTGGATTTTTGCTTGAGGTTTCACAGTCTTGTCTTCAGCTCATAGATCTGGGACGTATTCTCGATGTGTGAATACATCTCCTTCACAGCCTCCCATATATCTTTGGCTGTCGGAAGAAACACGTGAGGCCTGGCAATGGCTGGTTCCGTCGAATTGATGAGCCATGCCATCACCAAGGAATTTTCAGACTTCCACGCTCCATACCTTGGGTCCGCAACATCTGGTGCCTTGGCGTCACCTATAATGTAATTCAACTTTCCTTTTCCGTCGATCACGAGTTCCACGGTTTGAGCCCACTCGAAGTAGTTCTTGCAGGTCAACCGTCTAGTAGCCGGCAGAATCGTGGTGGCGCTGTTTTGCCCAATCTCTTCATCGGATCGGGCGGCTGACAGAGTGCCTCCGCTTCTGGCGGAGCTCATCTTGGACATGGCAGCAGCAGCTGTGGAGTGTGGCAGCAGTTGTGGTGTGCGGCGGCTGAGAATTAGGGTTTATGACTTTATTTTGAACATGGCTCTGATACCATGTCAGAAAAATTAGGGAAAAACTTCTGTATTATATTTCTCAGCAGTGCTGGCTTTTTATAATACATTGAAACCCTTCTCCAAGTTACCCAGATGCCTAGGAGTTTAGGTATTTACCTCTTCCCCCAATCTAACTAGGAAAACACAAAACAGCTCCCACATACTCTAATTGGCTTCCGCCTTTTTTTATATAAAAAAAATACAAAATAAAACATTACAGATGCCTAGGAGTTTAGGTATTTACCTCTTCCCCCAATCTAACTAGGAAAACACAAAACAGCTCCCACATACTCTAATTGGCTTCCGCCTTTTTTTATATAAAAAAAATACAAAATAAAACATTACAGTTATATTACATATTTCAACACCTAGTCACCTCCATTATGTGTGTTTTTGCGTTCAACCACTCCGTTTTGTTGTTGAGTGTGAACACAAGAAGACTCATGAATGATGCCTTCAATTTCAAGGAAAGGACTGAGAAACTGATTGAAATAATCCCTTACATTATCAGTCTTTACCCACTTTATCTTAAAATCAAACTCAATTCTAATCATATAATAAAAATGTTGAAAGATATTAGCCACTTCAGATTTATTTTTATGTATATTTACCCAAGTAACCCCAGCGCAATCATCAATGTAAGTTATAAACCTCCTTGCCCCAGTAACATTTGGTATCCTGGAAGGGGCCCATATGTCACTATGGATTACGGTAAAAGGAGTTTTATAACTCTCACAGATGTTGAAAAAAGGTTTCCATTTATGTTTAGTTAATTCAAAATTCATTGCAAAAGAAAGATTCAGGTTTCAATCCTGTAAAATGTTGGATGAGTTGGCCATTTTATTCATGGACAACTTGAGATGCATTTCTCTTAGTTTTGAGGTCATTCAATTTTTAAATAGAGGATTCCAGTCTTTATTTTGTTCAGTATTTTATAGGTGTGATGAATTGCTAGTTGGTAAGTGCTGATGGATTCTGCCGTTTTGTATACATTTTCTTTTGTCAAATAGGCCTTAATCAATATTCAGTAACCATACTACAGAAATGATGACAGTGTATTGCATGGCTTCCAAATATTGCTACTGAGAGATGGCGCATATATTACCCTTTTGTAGTTAATATATTCTTTAATCGCATTGATAGTATCATTTGTTGCATCAGGTACATGGTGCAGCTTCTGAATCTTGTTGTTCACACTGTATGTGCTCCTGCACTTCACAACTCGGGCTTTGCGGTATGATCTATCTATCTTTTTTGTGCTTCTTAGAATAGTAATAACAATTCCAAGATTGAGTATTGGACGAATGTTCCAAAGTAAATCAAAATATGAGACCTGCTAGAGACTAAAAGAACATGCATTTATTTCATATAAATTTATTTTACTACATATGCTAAAAATGAAAATGTGATGTTTAAAAACTTGGTTCAGCTCATGATGAAATTATACCTGAAAATAGACATGGTAATTGAGTGGGCCATTCATTAAGGTCTTCTTGCTGGTTATGAGGTGAAATAACTTGATATGTAATTTCACGTGTTATTACCAGATTGGATTACGTTGCTTTTCCTTTTTTCTTTTTGCATTACTTGGCTCCTGTCGCCTGGTAATGATCATCTTTGGACTTTGGAGATCCCTGAATATGGATTGCCATATATATTTCTTTCTTGTTTGTGATCCGAATTTTCAGAAAGCAATACTTTGACCATTCTCCCACATGATATATGTTTCAATTTTGCGTCTTGTTGTTGGAATGTTAAACTGCATTGTTGATGTGCAAATTACCTTCCACCCCAACAACTTAAGCTTTTGGGAGAGATGGTAATTCAACATGTTATTAGAGTAAGAGGTCATGGGTTCAAACCTCTCTGCCAACATTGCCATACCATTTATGTTGTTCAAGTGTTTGGCCGCAGGCCGCTTTGTTGACCTTGTAATGCCCTTTATATGCCTGTATGGACATGTTGGCCCAGGCTCTTTGTTATAGGCCACACTTGAGGGGACATGTTGAAGTACTTTGTGTTTAACGTGTAAATTACCTACCTCCCAACAAATTAAGCTTTTGGGAGAGATCGTAATTCAACATGCTTATATTACAATTTTAAAAGCATAAGTTTGTCAGTGAAGTCGTAATCTTGCATGGTATTATCGTAGGAAATCTTGCATTAGAAACTCTCACAGACCAGTTTTGAACCGGTGGAAGATATTATTGGGGAAAAAATCATTCGTGTTTTATTTTCTTTATCAGGGTTCGTGTTCTAGGATATGGCAACGGGATTCTTATTGGGATGCTCGTCCATCTTCGAGAAGGTAGTATGCTCTTCCCATCACTTGACAGTACCATCCATGATAGTGCCTAAACAAGTTACCTGAGTTTACTGTGGTTGTGTTCATGTCATGCAGTAGTGAATATCCACTTTTTATTCCGCGCCAAAATATCTGTGCTGGTTGTGGAGAAGCCTCATGGTCTGATAGAAGCTCGAGTAATTTTGGTGTTGCTTCAATGGAATCTGATAGGAAAGCTGAGTTGGATATCCCTGGCAGAAATAGTTTTAATTTCAGTTCCGCCTCTCCCCATTCTATTGAAATACACAAGGATTTGCAGAAGGGGATTTTACTTCTTAAGAAAAGTGTGGCATGCATTAATGCGTACGGCTATAATTTGCTTTGTCTGGATGTGCCTGCTGAGTCTTCTACATTTGAATCATTCACAAGGCTGCTGGCGACACTTTCTTCTGTCAAAGAAGGACAATCGATTGCCTCTTTAAAAATAGCTTGCTCAAGGTATCTTTCCAACGTCTAAAGCATTTCCCAGGCTGTCTTTTTCGGTCCGTTGTTCTGAGCTCTGTTTTTGCACAGTTTATGGCCGGACAATTTTCCAATAATTAAGGCTTATTCCATCAAGTATATATTAAACATCACAATTCCATTTAAACTATATGGTAGTTTCCCTGTGCTTGTTTGTTTAAACCTTGCTGTTAGAAATCCAAAACAGGCTTGAAATGTTTAAACTTGTTCGTTTAATATAGTTTGTTTATTTTTATTAAAAGGGCAGCCCGTGCATAGAAGCACCCACCTATGCAGGGTTTGCGTACGGCCAGCGCCATTCAATCCTACCGTACACTGTCTTACCTTAGTTATCTTTTTGAGGCTGTTTTCACTGCCCGGGCTCAAACCCATGACTTTTGGTTTTAAGGTGACAACTTTTAATGATGTTCCAAGACACATTAGTTTTTTATTTTTATTTATATTTCTTTATTGTTTTTAAAGTAGTTCTGCAAGCTTAGCTTCTCAAACAAACTAGATGTTTTTACGTTAAGTAAGAGAAAAAAGATAGCGTATTTTGTACCTGAAGTTAAGCTGGCAGAGCTATTTTGGCATAATAATTACTTAGGAGAGAAGCAAAGTGATTGTCCGATGCCTTATTTGTAAGCATCTTGGGAAAAGCATATATCTAACAGCAGAAATAAGCTACCATCTGTTGATTATCTGCAGCCACTGGATCTGATTTAAAGCAAACGTATTGTTACTCAATAGTGATGCAAATTCAATAGAATAGAAAGTGATACATGTAAGAACCCAGTCAGTTTGTGAATAATGTCCAGAAGAGCCTACAATAACTAATAAGCTAGTTTGGCTAAGCTCTAGTTCTTGTAGGAAATAAAAAGACCTATTTCCAAGTATACTTGTAATATTTACACATCTGTATCGACAAGGCTGGACAGATTAACTTACACAATAATGAACAAAACATGCCTCTATCTGATTTCCCTTGTCGAAAAGTACTTTTTGTAGAAATGAATTATGTTTGATCAGATATAAACATATTGAAACCTGTCATAGATATAAGAGGGCTGTTGTGACATAATATTCGTGAAGTGTTCCTTTTTGTTTGTCAAAAGCCCAGTTATGAATTTATTTAATCAATCGAATCACATTTCGGCCTCAGCTAATTTCACGATTGTAATTCAGTTTGTTTTTGGTCGTTCTCTATTAGTTTTTTTGCTCTTTCAATACTAATCCAGAAAAAAGATTGTATGATACGAATAGATATTCATTCTGGTCACGGGCTAATTTGTAAGCAATGTCTTGACAAATGCACATTTATGGTTATTATGCCAAGATAAGTTGTTCCTTGGATGGTTTTCTTCATGCTCATATTTGATAACAAGGGATGAAGAACTCTTAATCATTGATTGCTTTCAACTCGTGGGTTTTGTTAGAGTTCAAAACTTATCATGGTTACATCAACTAGTTACATGTAGTTTTTGTTGTAGTTTAGCATGATGTTTCTTTTTCGTTTTTCAGGTCGGCCAAGCAAGCCCAACAGCTGAACAAGTCCTCATGGGATGTAGATTCTGCCATCACGTCAAGCACTTTGATGGAGAGCCTATATGCACCATCCGTGTCGGTAATAATTTTGTAGTTAATATATTTTTATTTTGATCTATGAAGATTACTCTGTCTAGTCATTATCTTGATCTAGCTGGTTTCAAACCATGTTATCCAACATGAGAACTGACAAATGAGATTCACAAATTTTCATAAGGGGTTGTGGAAAATGAGCTCATAGAAAAGAGTTAATAGATTCTAAAGGGTGTAGAAATTTGACATATATTTGAAGATTTCAACCATCTAAAGTGAATATGCTTCAGGGAAAGTAATACATCGAAAATGAAATTCAACTGTCTGAAAAATGCGTGACTAGTGGTGAAAATTACTTTGATATCTCTTTATATAAACAAAGGAGATATACAAAATTGTGAATACTATAAGAGGTATTATGTTGATGAGTCGCACAATGATGATTTGGGAGTTTTAAGAGACTTCTTGGGAAAAACACTAGTGTATCGGGGTCCTTACACCATTCGTAATAATGGTGCTCACTTGTTTGTCTCCTTTATTGGTGACTGCACCAGGACCACGTGAATATATCTTCTGAAGAATAAGTCTGATCTAACACACATTTTTCCTATTTTCTATAATATGGTTCTAACACTTTGAGGTTAAAATCAAGAGGTTTAGAACTGATAATGCAAGAGACTACTTTAACTGAGTTCTGAATCCGTTTTTGGAAGAAAAGGATACATGAATCTTCATGTATCTACACACCCCAACAGAAAAGAAAAATAGACATCTACTTGATACAACTAGAGCTCTCTTATTCCAGATGATTGTTACTAAAAAACTATTTGGGAGAGCCAGTTCTCACTCATAGCTGCACATCTCATCAATAGACTTTCTCCAAAGGTTCTCGAAAAGATGAGTCCTATGGAAACTTTGACTGGTTTCTTTCCTTCCTTCCTCACATCTGAAGGTGTTGGTGTTTGGCTGTGAAGTATTTGTTCACATACATTTCCCTAATAGAGGAAAACTGGATCCAAGGGCTGCCATATATGTTTTGTTTATATATTCTAATACCAAAAAGGGGTACAAATGTTGTCATACCAAGAAAGTCATCATCTCCAAAGTTGTGACCTTCTATGAATTAAATTCCTATTTTTTTAGGGAAAGTTCTAAGTCGGGGCTGACGGGGGAGAATCCTTCTTCTGATACTGAAAAGGACATACTCCTACTAGGTTTGCCCCTTGATGGATCTGATAAAAACAAAGATCCTACTATGGATCAAACTATCTGTGATGAACCAGAAAGCACAAGGGTAACACCTGAAGTAGTCTAAGGAGAAATTGTCTATCATTTATACAAGGAAGAACTGGATAAGACTGAATGATATTGTAACTCTTGAAGAGGATGCAATGCCCGAAAGAGAGCAATTATCATAATCTATCCCTACTCAAGAGGAGATGCCTGATTCTCTTGAAGAAGATTTGGAATCCCTCCTCCTTACAAAGGATGATCTACCTATTGCTAAGAGAAAGAGTGTAAGAGCATGCACTTTACATCCCTTGAAAAACTTCTTATCATACAACAAGATTTCACAGAAACAGAAAAATAAATGAGACATCTGTCAATGACCCTGTACCAAAGAATCTGTCTGATGCTTTATCAGATGATAGGTCGATTAAAGCCATGAAAGATGAGATGGATGCTCTAGAAAGAAACAAGACATGGGATCTTGTATATCTTCCTAAAGCGGCCAAAAACAGTGGGATGTAGGTGGGTATTTACCATCAAATGCAAATCTGATGGCACTCTTGAAAGATATAAACGAAGACTTGTTACCAAGGGGTACACTCAAACGTGTGGAATTGACTACTTTGACACTTTTGCCCCTGTAGCAAAAATGTTTACAATCAAAATTCTGCTATCTTTAGTAGGCAATTTTGACCGGAACCCATACCGATATGATGTAAAAAATGTTTTTCTTTAAGGAGATCCGGAGGAAACCATATTTATGAATATTCCTCTGGGATTCCAAGTGGAAAAAAGAAAAGTTTGCAGATTGAGAAAGGCCCTTTATTGTCTAAAATAATCTCTTAGGGCATGGTTTGGAACGCTTTACGGCTCCACGATTAGCTTCGATATATAAACAAAGTCAGGGTGATCACACTTTGTTCATTAAACAAAATCAATTTGGATAAAGATCAATTATGTTAGTCTATGTTGATGATATCGTCATCACTGGAGATGATATTGAGAGTAATACATACTTGAAAACTTTTCTTCGCAAAGAATTTGATATAAATGAATTGGAGAGATTGTAATATTTTATATCTCTCAACAAAAGTACATCCTGATTCTCTTAAAGGACTGTGGCAAAACATGACTTGAACTTATGAAAACACCTATTGAGTTCACTCTTGGTCTAAACCTAGCCCCTGGGGATGAAGCTGTGGTCAAGAATTCATATCAGAGACCGGTGGGAAGACTCATATATCTCTCCCACACGACCTGACATTGCCTTTACAGTCAATATTATCAGTAGGTACATGCACAATCCAAAAAGATGCCATCAAAGAGCAGCTGTAAGGATTGTTACTATCTCAAGAGCTGTCTAGGAAAGCGTTTATCTTCAAAAAGTGAGATCACAAGTTATTGGAAGCATACACAGACTCAGATTATGTTGGTTGCATAGATGGTAGAAGATCTAAATCTGGTCATTGCATTTTCCTATTTGGAAATCCTATTGCACGGAGAAGTAAGAAACAAGAGGTTGTGTCAAGATCCAATGCTGAAGCAGAGTTCAGATCTTTGGCAATTAGAGAATGTGAACTTTTCTGGCTTAAAATCATCCAAGATGACCTCAAAGTTTAGATGATTTGCTTTGTGATGCTATATTGTGATAATCAATCAGCTATTGACATATTTCACAACCTTGTTGAGGTAGATCGTCACTTCATCAAAGAAAAGCTGGAAAATGGACTCATAAAGACCGTCTTTGTCAATTCTCAAGACCAAATTGCCGGTTTCCCTAAGAAGAGCTTTGATTATCTCCTCAGCAAGATGGGAATGATAGATATCCTTTCACCAGCTTGAGTGGAGTGTTAGATTATTTACAATATGGTGTAATGTATTCATCTCTATATGATTTATTAGTCCTAATTAGTGGTTAATTAGTGGCTAAGTAAGAAGGTTCTTTTTCCCTCCCTTTTGGCTGCTTTTCCCACATGGTCCACCGTCCAACTAACCGTTGGAACAATGTTCATTGTCTTTCCCAACTAGCCGTTGGTTATCCACTCCTATATTATATAGGATTTGTTTAGTTGTAATACTTTAATGAGCTTTCTATCCTTCAATTCTAAGAATACTTTCCTTCTCATTCTTAAATTCTTACAATAATATTACTATTTTAACATTAGCTTACGGAAGTCATTGCATTTCATAGAAAAAGTTTGTGTGTGTTCCTTAAGGGATTTGCCCAACAAGTCGCTTTTTCTACCAAACTTTGTGGAGTTTGCAACATGGCATGCCATCTCCTTATTGTTTTTAGAGGAAATGAGTGGTTTGAGGTTTCTTAAACATTTTCTTTTAGACAGCGGAAAATTGTTCTTATGATTCTGGTATCAAATGCGTTGTATGATATTGCTGTCTGATGCATTAGTCTCTTGTTGAATTACCAAACTCGCGTAAAAGATTAAGCTATATTAAGTAGTCGAGTAATTCATACATTAACGTTTGGTTTTTTTTGTTTTGTTTTGTTGCTTAAACCTGGCAGAAAAACACGTATGTACAAAATGCTCCTAGTTCTGCTCCCAGTCTCATGTATACAACTGAATTATCTGATGCTGGGAAGAAAGAAAACTTGATTGAAGGATGGGACCTTGTTGAGCACCCAAAGTATCCTCCTCCACCCTCGCAAACTGAAGATATAGAGCATTGGACACGCGCCATGTTTATTGATGCCACAAAGAAGAAATAATTGATTTTCCACACAGGCTGGTGTTTGCAGTTGTAAGCCTCCTTCCTTACTCTGGTAAAATAGACAGGCCAAACATGAGTTTTTGCAGATCAATCAAAATCATGTGACATTATCGAACAACTGAATTTACACCTTACTCTGTGAAAACTCTGCTTTTCTGGTGCGTCTCGAGTTTAATAAAATAAGAAATTATTCTGAAGTGCTATTTGTAGATAATATTACTTGGTTAATTGTTGTGTGGAAACGTGCTTATAGTTGACTTATATATATATATATATATATATATATATATATATATATATTTGTCTTGTTTGTAGGTGGAGGGTAGCTTTAGTCTCTGAATGGCTTCAGCTGACAGGAGAAGCTTGTAAATCTTTTGCTTCTTTCTATTGGATAGAGGCTACCTGGTGTTAATATTTACTTATCATAATAGTCGGAACTGTATATACTAATAATAATTTATTTATTTATTTGTAGGATTTATCCCCCTTTCCAAAAAAATAAAATAAATAATTATGTAACATTTATTTCTTTGTTTACTTGGTCATTTTTGGCATATTACCGTGCATGCATATATTTTTTCTGTGGCGTTTATGGTTGCTCTTTTTTATTTGGTGATAAAAATGCTCTACTGAAGTTGGAGTGCATTGGAAAAGAAAATTTTAAAACACATCACGTAGAATTAAATTTGACTTTCATATTCTGAAAATTTATTTGAGATGTGGAGATTTGCAACTGTTTTGGTAAGGAATGTCAATCCTGTCTTTTGTTGAATTCAATCCGCTATTCCCCCATCTCGTTGAGTATGGCTTTCCCTTCGAAAGAAAAAAGACTTTCAACGATTTTTTTATAATATAACCGTTATATAAAATTGTATTAAATGATATAAATTACTACTACTCCGATCAAAATATAAATCATGCGATTGATTTTGATTAAATATTAAGGAGAGCGATATAATCAATTTTTTACATTATCGCTGGCGAAATTACCTATTCTTTACACTGCAATTGTCTGCGAACAATGGCTTAGAGGTAATTTCATCATGATAATGTAAAAATTCGATTAGGCTCCGCTTCTATTACGCGTGTCAAAATCAACGATGACATATATTTTAGGCCTATGTAATACATTTTATTTTGTATGCTACCTGGTACAATTTTTATATAACCATTTCACCCTAAAATCTCATTTGAACTCAATTAATTGTAAGTATAGGCTTTGTTTCTCTTTTTTCGCTTTAAACCCATTTTTTTTTTAGTTTTTTCTTTTCTTTTCTGTGTTACAGAAGATTGTTATTAATACATTGGATTCAGTGGATCTTGGTGCACTGTGTCACACACATTTTCGATGCTTCATGTGGCTGACACGTGTCGACCGAACAAAAAATTATAATTTAAAATGAAAATATTCAACACATCTCCTACACATTATCGGCATTCTCTGACACTCTTGAACACAAATTTTTATTTTAGTTTTAAATGTTGCAACCAATGATTTTCAAACTTGATTATAGTTTGACATATATTATATCAGATTAAGCTTATTGTTGATAAACAAAAATCTTTTACAAATTGTGATATTTTGAAGGTAAGCATTTCTTTCACAACCACACAGAGGTTGAATATTATATTTTAGATATTCAAAGAGCTTTGTAATACATTCTTGATTTAGTCTAGTTACTTGGATATTTTTGAATTTCATATACATATCTTAAATTAATTTTTATTTTATATATTTTTAATACGTGTCGTAGATTAGTCGTATCCTTAAATTTTAAAATTTTTTGTGTCGTCGTGTTTGTATTGTGCACACAAGGTGGCGTATTACCAATACCACACATTGCCATTTCATTACATGTGGCTATAACTTGCAAAACGCTAAGTGTTGAATGCCTATAAATTGGAGCACATCATTCGTTTGTGAGATATGCAAAGTAGAATAAATATTAAGATTATTGGCGAAAGCCGCTCTTCGTATTGGTTGTTGTTTCACTTATTTTATAACATTTTATCGGTGTGAGTGTTTAACAGTGTGCCCTGCTCTCGGATACCGAATCTTTATCTGGTAATGAAATGTTTAGCACTTGACTTTTAGAGAAAACCCTAGAACCCACGTAAGCTTGACATAATAGTAGAGTAATAAGCAAGTTGCAGAAGAAAAAATATATGCCAAGACTCGGAGGACAGACCCACAAACCCTCGGGGTATATAGAACACCTCAAGAAATCACTCATTCCATAACTACATACATAAATAACGGAAACCTATACTAAATCCATTACAATTCCATAACAACTTAAAAACGTAACTACTATAATTAACTAGACATGCATGCTTTGTTCAAGAAAACAAATTAAAACCACCAGTTAACCTTAGTTAAAATCCATGAACTCCATCCTAAGTATGCTCCCTAAGCTCTCCATCATACTCTCTAGGTATCGTATCTTCTATTCCAAATGAACGGAATGAGTTTGTGCACAAGCATGTCAAATTCCGAGAGTTATGACATTGAATCTATTTCACACAGCTTACAACATAGTTTAAAAGCATTTTTTTTAGACATAAGATAAAACTACTTTAAAAGCATAACTTGAACAATGCATGAAAATCATGTCCAATCAACTACTGTAGTTCATCTTGCACGTTCTTGTTTGATTTCATTAACTACTTGCCATGTTTATCCAACTTGTCAAACTTACGTAAACTACTTACCATCATGTACTTTACCAGC
Source organism: Gentiana macrophylla (assembly GCA_026214975.1). Classification (NCBI taxonomy): domain Eukaryota; kingdom Viridiplantae; phylum Streptophyta; class Magnoliopsida; order Gentianales; family Gentianaceae; genus Gentiana; species Gentiana macrophylla. Next base: position 54,356,241 of record CM047806.1, read on the forward strand.
ATGTTCATGTCTTATCTATCATATTCATGGTTCTTAGTATATTCAAGTTCTTGTCTTGTATTCATTGTCCTCATCATATTCATGTTCTTGTCTGTCATGTTCATGTTTCATGTTCTAACACATAATACCATATATTCAGGGGTAAAACGCCATGGTGAAAGCCCATCATAAAGGTCATTGTGTGACTTGGGTAATAAGACTAGCAACATCTCACGTAACACGTAAGATCACGATATTCTTGTAATACATTGAACTGCCACTTATAAAACTATACGATCTGTAGGTTGACGATGACAAATTATGTCACCTAATTAATTCGGGCCTGAATGAGTCTAATGATGAATACTCAAAACCCGGCTCCGTTTGGTTTCGGACTGACTGGATCCATTTGGTTCCAACTTAATATTTTATTCACCCACTATCTTATTTACTATTATTTTACAATCATTTCACCAATCATTTCACCATCAACAAATAAAATAATATTAATCAATTCATTTTATTCACCACCTACACTATTCAACCATTACTTTATCAATATAATATTTCTCTCACTAATCATTTCACCAATCATTTCTTCATCAACACAAACTTTAATACAACATTTCAACCTTATAATCATTACTTTACATTATTTTATTTTATTTTCTCTCTCATGACTCAAATGGATCCAGTCCAGTCCGAAACCAAACGGAGCCTAATGCCTTAAGAAAGTGTTGTAGATTTTAAGATTTACGGCTGAGTCTAAGAGCTTGTCTTAGATTGCCTACGTATCCTGTATTTTTCCAGGAATCAAGCCTTACGTAGTTCCTGGAACATGGTATTTATAATGATAATGCATGCCCTAACCCTAATAATAGGTCGGTCTAAGCTATTGTCATATTTAACCTTTATGGGCCTTGCCCCTTTCCTAAGTTATCATGCTGATAATGGGCCTTCGTAGCTGGTGCGGACTCTGTCCCTTACGCCGACTCAACCGACTTACGGTGGTCGAGCTGCGACCATCGTCCTACACTGCTTAAGATTCGATCGTCGTAGCCCTGAATCCGGGCATCGACATGCACACCTTGATTCTTATTCATATCGTGGGGACCAACTGGAAGACGACACGTGGAGGGGTGAAACTCATAAGCCCCCCAGACTTGAGAGAGGCAACTCCCTTCGTCCGAGGTCAAATATGCCATTTGTATCGTCTTCGAGCTGGGTCGTTATTTGGGCGGGAAATAGCTGTACCGCCACCTGTAACCCTAACCAATTATAGCGTCGTAGCATGACGTCATGGCGCACTAACGCCGTATTTCCAGCACAAGGAACGAAGCGTCCTTTTTCGTTAACCGTAACGCCATTATCTTGATTCTCGCGATTTGTGTGGGATTATAACCCCCTCAAATTACGTCTTTTCAACTCATTTCAAAGTTTTCGCAAGCATAAAAGGGGAGAGAATGTCGGAGCAAAGTTCATTTTGCCATTTCCGCTACATAACCTCCAAGCACCAAGTAAGCATCTTTTTGTATTCTCCCTCTTCTTTCTGCATTTATCAATGTCAAATAGTGCTACTGAATCTAATAAGGGTAGTGAATCATCTTCTCATAGTCAAGATTCGTCAGCTACCCACTCTGATCGTCCTCTCCGGTCACTCTCCGGTGAGCCCGTAAGCCCATCCCCTTCTGTCCCTAGTAAACCTAAGAAATTAGTCATTAGGATGGACGGAAAGGGTCCAAAAGGTTGTCTCACTGCTCTTTCTCTAGATGATGTCAATAAAATTTGCCAGAAATTTGGTCTCGGGGGCCCTCAATTTGAAATTCGACTCTCATCGGGTCAACACCAATACGCTGACGAGCCCCCAGAAAGGTTCCATACAGTCTACGAAGCCCAACTTTCCAGCGGGTTGAGGTTTCCATTGTACCCAGCCGTAGTGGCGATTCTGCATCATTATGAAATAAGTGTTTCTCAGTTAGCCCCTAATGCTATAGGGATTCTAATGGGGTTTATAATAGCTTGTCGAGTGGTATGAGTTTGATTTTCGGTCCCCCTCTTTCGCTACTACTATAAGATCACAGGTATGCCAGACAAACTGTGGTATACCTTCCAACGAAGGCCAAACCGACACGAGTTTGTGTCCAAGGGGCCTTCATCACATGGTGACTGGAAACCCAGATTCTTCTTCATACGTCATGGCCTAGTCAACCCATACATAGGACAGTGGAGGTCGAGGGGCAAGAAGACGGATAAACTAGGTGGTGATCGTGCCCTTCGAGAGGCCTATCAGAGGGATAACTTTGGTTTCGAGGTGACTACCCGAGATCTGCACCTTCTGTATGAGTTGGCAAAACTGGAGGATGCGGGTCCGATGCCCTATTCGACACTCCACGCCACAGACCAACAGAACCGTAGGATATTTTTCTATGTATTTATTTTTTTGGTCGAGATCTGTAACTTGGTATTATTGATAATATTAACCTTGCCTTTTCTTTTTCCAGTGGGGAAGTTCTCAGTTATCTCTGATCCGACTCAGGTCCCCAAACCCAAGGGTAAGCTCGCTCCGCCTCTCGAGGGTCGGGCGGCCACTTCTGTGAAGATTGTCGAGAGCAGGGCAACTCCCCCTGCTGGGGAAGAGAGCTCTTCCCGACTAGAGGTTGTTCCTACGCAGCCGTCTGAAGGAAGTACTGTGTATGTCGAGTCGACGGTTCCTGCTCGCTCCCCCGCCCAGTCTCGGTCTGATGATTTTCCACTTACTCGCTATGGCACATTGCGAGATGAAGACGACAAAGCCATAGTCGGTATAACACCATCTGTTGGCAGGAATGTCGAGGACGTCGCTCGACACCCAAGGAAGAGACCAACCCTGCCCGACTTGGTGAGGGATCAGCACAGGGAAGCTAAAAAGGCCAAAGGGTGAAGCCCCTGCTGAAGTCGAGATCGATATGAACCGGGCTGCCGAAGATAGCGTAACTATGGAAAACAAGGTTCTATCTTCTGCACTTCGGAAGTTGTGCCGTATGGTAAGTCGCTCCATTTTTCCTACTTTCATCGTGGCCTGTCCTTTATTTCTGCTTGGCGCTTTTTTGTTTTGATTGTTTTTTTAGACCAGCCATCTCGGCTAAGAGATTGGCTGCGCCAATCGAGGCAGAAGAGGATTTGAAGAGGAAAATCCGTGTGTTGCTCGATGAGAGCACCAAGAAAAGCGCCGCCATAGCCGGATTGGAATCTCAGTTGGAGACTCACGCGATAGAGACAAACGCCGAGATAAGGAAGTTGAAGGACAAGCTGTCTACCTCAGCCAATGACTTGGCCAGGACACGAAGCGACTGGCAAGTCCAGGATAAAAAATTTTCCGATCTGGCAGTGGAGTTCGAGAAGATGCAGAAAGCGTATAACGCTTCTTTGACCGAAGCTACGCAGGCTCAGACCAAGAGGGATGCTCTGAGGGTCGAACTGGAGAAAGTTCCTTCCCAGGTTGAGGCGGCGAAGAAAGATGCCGTCCTGGAGTATCAAAGGTCGAGGGAGCTTGATGAGGACCTAACCGTGATGATGCGCATGGCCATGATGGGCGGATTTACAATGGCGGTGAATCAGGCTATGGATGTTTATCCAGAGTTCGACGTGTCCAAGCTTGCTGCGCCGCAATTCTATGACACTGAGGCGGAGAAGCTATACGACCAGTACGGCGAGGAGTTCCAACGAGGGGAATCTCTTGCCCAGAAGTATGGTCCTTCGACTTCCAATGCCGAGCCGACCCCTGCTATCACCGAGTCGACTCTAGATGCCACCTCATAGTTGTTTTCCTTTGAATTTTTCCTTTGTTGAACTTTTATTCGATCTTTTGAACTTGGATTTGTATAATTTGAATTTGGTCTTGTACTAGCTGACCTTATTTCGCTTCGATTTTGACTCGATTTTTGTAGTATTTTTCTCTTCTTTTTATTATTTATCTATTATATCTCGATGTCTTTTAGCTTTTCGCTTGTCAGGCCTCTGGACCTGTTTGTTGTTTGCTTTATCGATGTCGTGTTGCCCCCCAAGTGTATTATGAACCTTTGGTTCTTATTGCACTTGTGAGTCTAGTCTAGTTGAGATCGACCTAGTTGCCTTAGTATTTTTTGTCTCTCGGACTAGTTTTGCTACGGGCAGGTCGATGCTCTGGGTGTTCGATCCGACTTTGCGAACCGTCCCTCTGCCTTAGCATTTTTTGCCAAGTAGGCTCGTTTTGCTTTTGGCTGGTCGATTTTGTGGGCGTTTGGTCTGACTTTGCAAACTCTCCCTTTGCGTTAGCATTTTTTGCCTTATTGTATTGTTTTGCTTTAGGCCATATTGAGGGGTCCGACTTTCGGATTCCCCATTCTCGTAGTCGATTTCATTGCCTTTGACATTTTGTATCGTATTAGACTTATAATGTGAAGGCTGTAGATCCTAAAATAAAAACATAGAAGCATCTCGAAATAAGACATGTTTATTAGAATAAAATTGTCACAGAGACTTATTACAAAGCGTAAAACGTAAAAATAAAGATAGATCGAGATAAAGTTTAATTAAACGTAATACTTCCTCAGATTATTGGCTTGCCACTGCCGAGGAACCGTGGTTCCATCTGCTCGTCCGAGTTGGTAGGATCCTTTGGAATGAACCTTTAGGATCTGTATGGCCATTCCCAATTCGGGTCTACTTGCCAGTCGCTTCTTGTCGACTTGCTTCGTTCTTTCTGAGGACCAAATCTCCGACTTTGAAGTATTTGTATTTGACCCTTGAGTTGTAATACTGCGAGATCTTCTGTTTGAATCTCATCATTCGAGTTGAACCTATTTCTCTTCACTCCTCGACATTATCTTTTTCGTGTCGAAGATCAGGAGCGTTGGTCTCAACATTGTATGCTAGAACTCGAGGAGAGGGTATACCGATCTCCGCGGGAATTACCGCCTCGCATCCGTAGGCCAGGGAGAAGGGTGTCTCTCCTGTCGAAGAATTTGGAGCTGTCATATACGACCATAGGATGCTCGGAAGTTGTGCTGCCCAGTCTCGACCTTCGGCTTCTAGTCTCTTTTTCAGTCCGACCTTGATATGTCGATTTGTCTGCTCGACTTGACCGTTTTCCTGCGGGTGAGCTACCGAGGTGAAGCGCTGACTGATATGATATTCGCTGCACCATTCTCTAACTTTTCGGTCTTCGAACTGGGTGCCATGATCTAAAATAAGAACCTTGGGAATTCCATACCTGTATAAAATATCAACCCACAAGAATTTTTTGATGGTCGAAGCTCTGATGTCGGTCAAAGCCTTGGCTTCGAGCCATTTCGTGAAGTAGTCTACTGCGACGACCACGTATCTATTGTTGCCCGGAGCTCGGGGTACAGGTCCGACTATGTCGACGCCCCACTGATGAAAAGGCCAGGCTGACGAGATTACGTTCATTTCTTGGGCCTGTTGATGGGTGATAATGTCGTGGATTTGAAAAGTTCTACACCTATGAACTAGGTTGTTCGCATCTTGTTGCATCGACGGCCAAAAATACCCAGCCAGCTTGCACTTTCGGGCGAGCATCCTAGCTCCGCAATGATTTCCACAAGCTCCTCTGTGAATTTCTTCCAGAAGATACGCACCATCTTCTTCTGATGCACATCTTAACCAAGGTGCTACAAAAGATTTCCGATAGAGGATAGAATCGAAGAACGCATACCGTGCTGATTGAAGTCGGATTTTCCTTGCTTGTACCTTGTCGGATAGCAGAATTCCGTCCTTAAGGTAAAGGGCAATTGCATCCATCCATGTTGCATGTTGAGTGATCGGCTGCATTTCTGATTCCTTGTAGCTTCTATCGGTCAATAGCTCGGCTAGAACTTTCTTGCTCGAGATGAAGTTCGAAGCGAGTTTAGACAATGCATCGGCTCTCTTATTCTGACTTCAGGGGACCTGCTCGATCTGAACTGACTTGAACTGGAACTGACTTGAACTTTGGTATGAAACCTTGTACCACTGCTAAGTAATTTTTCATGGTTTCTTCCTTGGCTTCATACTCCCCTTTGATATGATTTACCACCAACTGCAAGTCGCTGTAAACTAGTAGATTCTCGACTCCCAACTATAAAGCAAGTTTCAGACCTGTGATCATAGCCTCATATTCAGCCTCGTTGTTTGTCGCTTTGAAGTCGAATCGAAGGGCGTAGGGGAATCCTTCACCTTTCGGGCTGATTAGAAGGAGTCCAACTCCTGCCCCCTCTTTGCTTGATGCCCCATCGACTTGGAGAGACCACTGTTCTTCTGTGCTTTGCTTCTCCTGCTCGAGTTGGATGGAAATTCCTTCGGCTAGAAAATATGCCAAGGCCTAGGCCTTAACCGCCGACCGAGGCATGAACTCGATATCGTACTCTGCCATCTCCACTACCTATTTTGTTAGTCGACCCGACGTGTCGGGCTTCGCTAAGATCTGCTTCAGTGGTTGGTCAGTGACCACCGTGATGGGATGGGCTTGGAAATATGACCTCAGTTTTCTCGAGGCATGTACAAAATATAATGCTAATTTCTCTGCTGGTGAGTATCGGATCTCGGGTCCATGTAACGCTTTACTAACAAAATAAATCAGCACTTGGCCGTTGACCCCTTCTCGAATCAGAACCGCACTCACTGCTTCTTCACACACTGCCAAATAGACCAGCAATTTTTCTCCTTCCCGGGGTGAAGTGAGAGTGGGTAACTCCGATAAATACGCTTTCAAATCCTCGAAGGCCTTCTGACACTCTTCGTCCCAATGGAAAGGACTGGCTTTACGGAGAATCTTGAAACACGGTAGAGCTCGCTGGGCGGATCTCGATAAAAACCTATTGAGGGCGGCCATTCGACCAACGAGCCTCTGTACTTCCTTTATATTCCGATGTGTAGGCCTTCTTTTTAAAGTGTCGATCTTATCCGGGTTCGCTCGAATCCCATCTTTCGAAATCATGTATCCTAAAAACTTCCCCGACCTGACACCAAAGGTGCACTTCTTTGGGTTTAATCTCATCTTCGTTTCCCTCAAAACCTCAAATACTTCCCGAGCATCTACCAAGTACTGCTTCATAGATCGTCTCTTGATGAGCAAGTCGTCTACGTACACTTCCATACATCTACTGATCTGTTTGGCAAAAATCTTGTTGATCGCTTCCTCGATGTAGCCCCAAATGTTTTCAACCCGAATGGCATGGTTACATAGAAGAAAGTGCCGAATTCCGTGACGAAAGCTGTCTTTTCAGCATCTCGAGGATCCATTAGTATCTGATGGTATCCCTTGTACGCATCAAAGAAACCAAACACTTCAAAGTCGATAGTAGAGTCTACTAACCTGTCGATCTTTGGCAACGGATATGAGTCCTTTGGACATGCTTTATTCAAGTTGGTGAAGTCCACACACATACGCCAGCTGTTTTCGGGCTTCTTGACTAACACTGGGTTGGCAAGCCATTCAGGGTAGAGCACTTCCCTCACTATCTTGCCTGTTAACAGCTTCCCGACTTCCTTCTCTATAGCTTGGTTTCGTTCAGGTGCGAAACTCTTCTTTTTCTGTCTGACTGGCTTTCGGGCATGATATATTTCGATCGCTATATCCGTGGATAGTCCTGGCATATCGTCAGCCTTCCATGCGAAAACATCTCTGAACTCGATTAGTAGCTCGATCAGTAACTGTTTTTCTTTAGTCGGGATCCAAATCCCGACCTGCACGCACTGATCTTTCTCGTCTTCCCACAAATGAACATCTTCGACGGGATCAACCGGGATCCAACTCTTCTCTTCCCCTTCCTCCGAAATCAACTCTTAGATCAGGACTTGCTGCACAGCCATTTTCCCATCCATGATGATGGAATTGCAGCTTCGAGTGGCTTCAATGTCTCCCCTTACTTCATGCGAGCCATTCCTGGTAGGGAATTTCATGCTATTATGGACAGTGGAGATGATAGCGCGCAGGTCGAAAAGAGCCGGTCGACCTAAAATGACATTGCATGCCGAATAAGCCTTGACTACCACGTAGTACAATTCAAGGGTTCTTTCTCTTTCACCATCCCCGACTGTTGTTAGCAACTTTATCGATCCCATAGGATGGACCGCTTATCCTGTGAATCCAAACAAAGGAGATGCTAAAGGAGCCATGTCCTGATCTTTTAGCTTCATCGCCTTGAAAGCCGAGTAGTACAAGATATTCACTGCGCTGCCATTGTCGGCATAGACTCTCGATACCCGAGCTCGGCTAATTACCGCCTCAATTACCAGTCCCTCACTGTGACTCCAAAAATTAGGTATATTATCTTTGGGTCCATACCTGACTTCTGTAGTAAATCTCAGCCTCTTCTTATCCCTCGAGCCGTCAGTTGGCTCTCGGCTGGCTTGGTCTTTATCATTCTCAACTGACCCAAATATCATATTAACATAATTATTAGGTCGATTATCGTCATACCTGTCTCGATCATGGTCGCCTCTACTGTTTCTCTCTCGATCTGAAGATCGCTCCCGATGTGGTGATCAGTCTCTGCGTCTCTGAGCATCACGACCTCGATCTTGATCAGAATTTTTTCTTTTATACTCTCTGCGCCCCTTGGGCTCATTGCACTGAGATCTATCGACCACTTCATCTAGCTTGCCCTCTTGAATACAGGCGTCGATGTCTCTTTTCAAGTCGTCACAATCCTCTGTTGTATGGCCTATATCAGCATGATATTCACAATACTTTCTTGGATTTCTTTTTTCTCGAGGCCTTTTGAATGGTCTCGGTGTCTTTGCTATGTTCTTCGCGAGCATAATGGATAACACTTCCCCCCCGAGACCGATTTAGGGGGATGAAATCCTTATCATGTAGGGCTTCTTTCTTTCCCAAACGGTCCGAGACGGGCATCGTGATACGGTCCTAGACTGTCGACTTGCCTTCGGTGTTCTGCCCTTTGGATTGATTCTTATTTGGACCTCGGGTATCCTTCTTTGAATCTATCCAATCGGATTGGGTGTGCCTACGCACTGCCTATTCCCCTTGACAGAATCTATGCACCACATTAACACATTCATCCATGGTTCGAGGGACATCTCTGCTCAACTTCATACACAACTTTGTATTATGTAGCCCTCCAACAAACGATGTGGTCAGAAGTCGATCATCTGCGTCCTTGACTTGCATAGCTTCAAGATTGAATCTCTTTAATAATTTATCACAGTTTCGTCTTTTTGTTGCTTCATATTCATGAGGTGTGTAGTGCTTAAATGAAACTTTTTATTTACAATAAACGCATCTCAAAATTTGCGAGCCAACATGGCAAAACTAGAGATCGAACCTGGTTGGTGAACCACTCTCTGGCTCAACCGATGAGCAATGTCACTAAGGCTCGACACCGCATTGCATCATGAGCGCCGTCCAACCTCATCTGAGACAAATACCTATGTAGATGGTCTTCTGGATCAATGGTGCCATCATAAGGTTTTATCTTTGGTATCTTAAACCCTTTGGGTTTAGGAAAATCTTCAATTTCCTTTGTGAAGGGCGATTCCAACCACAGCGAGACCGAATTTTTGCCCAAAATAACGTCTAGCTCTTGCCTAACGCTATCCTCATCAAGCCTTTGATGTTTCTGCTGAATTTCACGTCTCTTTTTCTCCACAGAGCTGGATGTCCCACTGATTTCTTCCCCAGGTACTTGCTTGGCGTTTTCTGCGGTGTCTTTCTTGGCGCCGTTCTCATGACCCTGAGCCACAAAAGCCTCTCTATTTATTCGGACATCGCCGCGATCGATTCTCGCCAATTGATCTACGATAACCTGATGCTCCGGGGAAAGGCCTTGTTTCTCCTTTGGGGATCTTCATGGATAGGAGCCAACAACGGATCCCTTGTCTCTTGTGGATCCGGATCCACGTGCTCATTGATCTATGAACCCTGTTGATCTGTGGTTTTGGAATTAGCTTTTTTGGCATTCTTGTCCTTAGGAGGCATCGTGATCTTGGTGTATTCAACAGTAGAAGGCCTTCCTTCTAGCGTCAATGACGATGAAAAATTATGTCACCTAATTAATTCGGGCCTGAATGAGTCTAATGATGAATACTCAAAACCCTAATGCCTTAAGAAAGTGTTGTAGATTTTAAGATTTGCGTCTCGAGTCTAAGAACTTGTCTTAGATTGCCTCACGTATCTCGTATTTTCCGTGAATCAAGCCTTACGTAGTTCCCGAACATGGTATTTATAATGATAATGCATGCCCTAACCCTAATAATAGGTCGGTCTAAGCTATTGTCATATTTAACCTTTATGGGCCTTGCCCCTTGCCCAAGTTATCATGCTGATAATGGGCCTTCGTAGCTGGTGCGGACTCTGTCTCTTACGCCGACTCAACCGACTTACGGTGGTCGAGCTGCGACCATCGTCCTACACTGCTTAAGAGTCAATCGTCGTAGCCCCGAATCCGGGCATCGACATGCACACCTTGATTCTTATTCATATCGTGGGGACCAACTGGAAGACGACACGTGGAGGGGTGAAACCCTGTGTCGTCATAGTTCGATCGCAATATTCTTATAATACGTCGCGAGTAAGTAACTGCACCTCACCAAGATTATTTTAGAAGCTTATAAATCACACATGAGCACGTAAAGCACACAAGTTGGTGTTCAATCCATTTCTACCATATGTGATCATACAACGATCCATAGAAATGCCTTACTACCAATCATATCTCCACTATTCGTATACACAACTTAAATACTGAAAGCACTTTGCTGAATATGTTACATGAAATGTACTTGAGCTACAAAACATACTTAATGAGCACATAAAATCAAAGAAAACAGATTAAGAGACTTCGCTGCTCACAAACGCGGCGTCACTGAGTCCCTGTTTGCCTTTTCTATTCAACACTCGTGTTCAATTCATGCTGGTTTTACAAAAGACATTAACAAAGACAAAAATTTTAAAATGAAAACAAAACCTTTCTTTCCCTCCAAAGTTTACTTATGGCCGCACTTCCAACTAACTTGACTGTGGAAATTTCTGCATAAATAAAGATACCAATTAGCAGTGATTGAATTCCTTCCATGGTTCCGCATGATAAACCAGTACGAATCAGATGTCCACCCTGCCTCATATTGTGCCGGAATGGTATTTCCTACTGATCCATGCCATTCTTTGTTGTTTCGTATTGCGGAATAAGAGCGCCATGGGCAGATGGAATCAATGAGCGAAAGGTGTCATGCCATGGAGTGGAAATCATACACAATCTCCATTCCAACTAGTTGTAAAAGGAGATAAATAATTCAAATTGGGACTTAAAATACTTTATCTCCTTTTGTTATTTTATACAATGGTTTATTCCCCTCAAACTCTTGGACTTGTTATCGTTTTCTGCCTATAAATGTAATCTTGTGGGTCATTAATAAAATACATTCAAGTTTTCATTCTTTTATATTTCACAACATGGTATCAGAGCAAGGTTACGAGAAATTCACCAAAATATACTAAACGAGGAAGAAATAATCATAGTTATAAACTGATCGTCTACGTTTGCCGGAAACCTAGGGCTGCTGGCCGGAAACCTAGGGCTGCTGAAGGAGGCATGGCTTCAAAGGACAATCAAATTTCTTCTAATATAACAAAGGAAATGGGCACGCAGTTTCCTTTTTCCCTTGATGAATGCAAGCAGCTGCTTGACATGGTAAGATCCAAGCATACATCGGCTAATCATGTGAATATAACCAAAGGATATGAATTTTCAGGTAATGATTTTTCTTTTGCTAGCGGCACGCACAATTGGATTTTGGACAGTGGGTGTACAGATCACATGGTTTTCGATCCTAATCTTTTAAGCAATTCTAGACCTGTCAAAAACCACAAAGTTACACTACCAAACGGATCCAAAACTAAAGTTACACAAATTGGAGAAGTAAAATTATCACCATTCCTCATACTTAAAAATGTCCATTGTGTTCCATACTTTCGTTTAAATCTTATCTCTATTCACAAATTGTCATTACATTCGCCTTACATGGTCACCTTTCTAAGGGATTATTGCTTGATACAGGACCGACATTCGGGGAAGACGATTGGGACAGGCTTTGAAAAGGAAGGCCTATACTATCTTGAAATAAAAGGACAAGGATCTTGTCATCAAGCCACAACATCAAGCCCTCACTCTGAACAAACGCTTAGGTCACCCTCTTCCAAAACTATGTCTTCATTTTCTTTACCGTAAATTAGAATAAATCCTCGTGACCAACACACGCTTGTTTGATATGTCCCCGCAAAATGCACTTGCTTACCTTTTACCAAAAGCTCCATTGCTACTACTAGTGCTTTTGAACTCATTCATTTTTTTGGTTAAATGTAAATATATTAAACCAAGGTATGCAAACTACAGGAGCTGCATCCTAAACAGAAGAACTAGTCTAGTATCTACAAAATGTTGAGAAGAGGTTAGATTTGTTGATTTCAAGCAAGATAAGACCCCGAGGTTAAATGCTACCGTAAACAACAACCACTAAACCCCTATCAACACTCAAAAACTGCAAAAAGGGGTCATATGAGAGCATAACTCACAGAGCCTGTCCCTAGGTGTGTAGAGAAAGAAAATTATCTCAAACAGCCACCAACAAATACCAAAAGACAACACAAAAGATGTACAAAACCCTAACATCATGGGGTAAAAGTGTACAAAGGAAAAGCAGCCTGCATTATATAATAGATGTGAGTCTTAATACAATGCAGGATATCTGGAATCTTCATAAAAAAGCCTTCAAATCTTCTCTTGTTTCTCATATGCCAAAGCCAATAGACCACAACAGAGATGGAAGCAGATCTAGCCACATTTCCAAAAGAAGTCCCCTTGCACTTGGTCCCAAGCCATCTAACAGAACCAACAACAGTCTCTAAAGTCCTACTAATGCCTAGCCACATTCTGATTTTTCCCCAAACCATATAAGAAGTAGGGCACTGGAAAAATAGATGGGAAACAGATTCATTCACCAGTCCACACAGAGAGCAAGTCTTGTCTTCAAACATCACCCATCAAGAGTAAGTAAGCGCTTTTTCAAAGCCATCCACAAAGATAAAACAAAGTGTTTAGGAGTAGCTCTGTGGTTCCAAACTGTCTTGCACCACCAAACTTTTGTTCCCTTTCTCCTGAAGAAATCATAAGCTAGCCTAGGGCAAATTCTAGAGCCAAATGCACCAAGACTTCATCAGATCCACAAAGAAGATCAAAAGAGCTGTAAGCATCCGTAATCCTATCCTTGATTCTAAAAAGAGCCTTGACCAAGGCAGAATCTCCCTGTTTGACCTGATAATCCTAGATATCAGTAGCCTTCAAGTATTCCTCACCAATCCATTTGACCCACAGACAGTCCTTTTTGCATTGGAAGTTCCACAGATTTTGCAAAGAAGAGCTAAGTTCCAAGCATCCAACTGAAATATCCTGTGCCACCTTCATTTTTGGGAACACAAACCTCATCCCACCAACTAAGGACTTTCTAACAATGAATCACAAGATCCCCCCACAGAATCTCCTACTAAGTCGGTCCACCTTCGCTTGACACTTGCCAATGATGGGAAAATGCCTAACCGTAAACAAGTACCTTTTGTATAATGTAAAGAATAAGTCGCAACCTCCCAAAGATAAGATAGGGTAGCCCCTTTCCAACCACAAAAATAATTTCTCAAAGAAGTAAACAAAGGATCATAATGAACAACATTCGATCCTAACAAAGATATAAAGGAATACCAAGGTATCTAATAGGTAAAAACCTTCCTTTAAACCAAAGTGATATCAAGCATCTTCCTTATTATCATCACTTAAACCAAAGACAGAACATTTCGATTTCAAAAGATTAACAATAAACCGTAATAGTCACCAAAGGAAGTCAAACAACTCATCTATAAGGTGATAGATATAGGATCTCCTCTAGCAAAAGCATCAAGTCATCAAAGAAAGCTAGGTGATTAATTTTCAAGTTATAGCAACCAAAGATGAAAATTAAACTCGTAATCCTCTCCAAGAATCCTAAGCATTCTAGAAAAGTACTCCATTCCAATAACAAATGTAAAGGGTGAGATAGGATCACCTTGTCTCAAACCTCTTTTTCAGGAAGAATCCCTTCAACTCACCATTGATAGATAGAGAGTAAGAAGTAGTGGTGACACAAAGCATAATCCACCTCACAAACCTCCGCAAGAAAACCAAAGCCCTTAGAATGACCTCTAAAAAGACCAAAGGAATGTAGTCAAAAGCCTTCTTGATATCCACTTTTATCAAACATCTAGGGGGCCCTTTTTCACTCCATAATGCCTCGATCAACTCCTCGACACAGAAAATGTTGTCCGACATAGCCCTTCCATCTACAAAACTCGCCTCGAGCCTCATCAATAAGATCGAAAGGCAGAAGAAAGCTCGAAGCCGAATTTTAGAGATCACCTTATAAATAACATTACAACAGGAGATTGGCCTAAAGTCACCAACAGAAGCAGCATGAGTAGATTTAGGTATCAAAGCTATGACAGCATGATTGATCTGTTTGAGCAAAGCATCATTTTGAAAGAATTCCAGCACAGCATTAGTGAAGCCTTCACCAATAATATCCCCAAGATTTTTTGAAGAAACCAGCAGAGAATCCATCTGGACCAGGGGACTTATCATCAGAGAATGAGAACAAGGCATCCTTGACCTCAACAACGATCCACATCCTCAATAAATGGTCGAAAATGAAGAATGTGTTCCTTAGACCAAAGATTGACCACATCTTCATCAACTGCACACAGGCAGGCTTCTGTGTCCCCAAAAGAGCAGTATAGAAATCCACAAAAGCATCTCCCACATGGTCATATGAAGTAGTAAAAGAGCCATCAAGAAGTTTTATAGAGGAAATGTGCCTCCCGCGTTATTCCTCTTAACCATAGAGTGGAAGAATTTAGACTTCGTCACTTAGTTTCAAATAAACTCCTTTAGCTTTCTCGAGATAAAAGAAGCCTCAAAGAAATTTCTCCAAGCCCATACAGATCTTCTTCTCGATCCCTAATTTGAGAAGCCAATAAGTCGAGGGCCCCAAATTATACTGAGATCAAGAATACGGCGATTCTCGAGCATTTTCGCACTAAATCGAAATGTGAGCAAAATGTTTCTTGTTCAAGGCTCGAGAGGTTCTTTGAGTCTTTTAACCTTTTACACAATTGGTACATTGCGCCCCAAAGAATATCTTCCCCAACTCAGTGCCAAGATGTCAATATAACTTTCATAATGCAACCACATATTAAAGAATTTAAAAGGCTTCTTCCTAGGCACACAATCAAGAGAAAGGGTAATTCGCAAGGTGAATGGTCGAAATGATGGCCGTGAGGGTCAAAAAAGCCGTAGCATCCATATTCCAAATCATACCAAGTAGCATTAACAAAAACTCACTAATCCTTGTGAAAACACCAAAGAAGATTCCAGTGAAGAATTCTCCGGAGGAGTTTAGATCTCAAAGATTTGCATCCGTGACAAAAATCAACACCATCTTGCATTTCATACTCGAAGGCACATTCCCATTCAACTTGTCCTCCACAGTAAAGCACCGCATTAAAATCCCCAAAACCATCCAGGGCAAAGTGGAAAAAACACTCAGCTCCCTAATTTTGTCCCACAAAGGCCTCATATCCCCAATAGTGTGCAGACCATAGACAAAAGTGATAAGAAAACAATCTCCAGAGACTAAAATCCTCACCTTGCAATGTATCCACCTAACATCCACCTCCAAGATCTCCACCTCCAAAAACAGATCCCAGGATCAAAAGTATCCTCTTTCTAATATGTACATCAAAATTATCCACAAACTTCCATGTAGGAATTTTCTTAGCAAGAAAGTGATCATAACTATTTTGAGACAACTTTGTCTCAAGGATTCCAAATAAGGAAATCTGGTGCTGCCTAAGAAAACTGACAACAGCAGATTGTTTAATAGCCTTATTGAACCTCTAACATTCCAAAACCCTATCATTTTTGCCTACCTGTAGGTGATCTACCTATGTAGAGACACTTTCATTTCTGCTTTTATCATTTCCAGTGAGCACCAGGGTGTTATGCCTTTTGTTTTTCTTTTTCTTCTTTGATTTCTTAGATCCGTATAAAGAGTACCATCTCTATTAGCCGATCATCATCCTCAACCTCATCTCGCCCAAATTCTATTTTTATCGTGGACAAACATCAAAAGTATTAGCAACTGGAGTAGCAGGTTTCTCTACATCTTTTCCAGTACTAGTAGAGGCCACATTCTTTCTTTTATCAAGCTCAGAGGGTACCGCACTGTATGTAGCACTACTCCCGCACTGCAAAGAACCATATTTCCAGTAGGGGACTTATCATTTTTACCATCATCTTCAAGTATAATCACTTTCTTCTTCTTTGAAGGGTTAGGTTTGGAAACCCCAGGTTTTTTTGACCTTGCCAGATACAAAGCAGGGACCTCAGTCTTGGTATCATCATGTCTATCCTCAGTATGCCCTAGCTTGTTACATGTTTTGCAGAACTTAGGCATTTCTTCATATAGAACAGGCTGCTTTAAGACCTTTCCATCATGCATAGTAATAGGAATGACAGAGGGCAGAGGCATTTTTAAGTCAATTTCTACAAGACACCTTTCAAAACTCAAAACTTTTCTGGCAGCAGTAACCTTATCAGTATACTGTGGACTTCCAAGAAAAGAACAAATCTTACTCAATGCTCTATCCTTCCATAGCCTTAGTGGAAGATTAGGCAGCTGGATCCATACAGGAACCATAGTACAAGCATCCTTACTAAAATTGAACAAAACAGGCATCTTTTTTAAGAGCAAAGGCTTGCCAAAAGCATAGAAAGGACCAGCCTGCAATACCTCAGTAAGGTCAGATTCTTGTTCAAATAGAAACACTATGCACCCTGAATTATGGTAATGATATCTGCATTTCCTTGGCCAAGCATTCACAATTTTTTGTACAGCATCTCTTCCTGGAAATATGGAAGGAAAGATGCCAATAAGACTCAACTTTTCCATAATATCATCATTTAAATCTTCCTCTTCCAAAAACACAATATCTGGATTTACACAGTCCACATGATCTGTCAAGAGAACAACATCATCAGAAGGCTCTCTATTCTTCTTCACCATTTGAACCCAAGAAGCAACATCATCCACTGCCTTTCCAGTATTTTTCCCCAAAAAAACTTCAGTAGGGGTATCAATATGCTTAGTACCAGAAGCCTTAGCATTTTCCTTACTTACATCACTTGCAATAGCACCAGGATCCACCTCCAACCGAGTCCCATGTTCTATCACACCTCCGGATCCTAAAGTGTCGAACACCTTCGTAAACAAGCTCAGAATCAAGAACCATGCTCTTTCACTACAACTTCGTAAACATGCACTGCGATGCAGAACCCGCCAACAACAGTGCACTCGGCACTCTCAAGTGTCTTTTCGCACACACCACCAATCTTTAAACTATCAATTGAAACATTATCAGCCTGTTTTTCAACTTCTAACAGCTCAGAAAGAGTTGGAATAGCTGCCAAATCACCATCGGCCAAAACAGACTTCTTTTTTGAAATACCAGCAGCAGGTGTAACTAACCTGCCAGATTTTAACCTCATAGCTTCATAAACTCTAGGATTACAGCATTTAGAAGCTGGTTCCTTTAA
The DNA here is from genome assembly GCA_026214975.1 of Gentiana macrophylla. Classification (NCBI taxonomy): domain Eukaryota; kingdom Viridiplantae; phylum Streptophyta; class Magnoliopsida; order Gentianales; family Gentianaceae; genus Gentiana; species Gentiana macrophylla. Next base: position 54,373,871 of record CM047806.1, read on the forward strand.
ATCCACCATTACAGAATCGGCCTGGGGTAGGTTCAACAAAGCAGCTTGAACAAGAATATGGAGATTTGTCAATAAGCTTATCCACAAAGATTCGATCTTCAAACGGAGTTGCGGGAAGAGCAACAAAGGCATTAGGAGATGTTTATACCCAAAAGGGATCATTCATCAAACTAGTTGCGCCGACACATCCCAACAAAACGGGGTTGTAGAAAGAAAACATAGACACTTATTAAATATGGCTAGAGCTCTTCTCTTTCAAGCAGGTCTTCCTAAGAAATTCTGGGGAGATGCTATACTTACCTCCGCTTATCTTATAAAACGAACACCAACACCTATTCTTAATGGCCAAACACCCTTTGAGTGCTTATTTAAGAAATCACCAAATTATTCTCATTTACGGTCTTTCGGTTGTCTTTGCTTTGCTTCCACACATGCAGATAAAAGAACAAAATTTGACCCTCGGTCATCTAAATGCATTTTCATAGGTTATCCTTATGGCCAAAAGGGATACAAAGTATATGATTTAAACACCGAAAGAACGTTTGTCTCCCGAGATGTCATTTTTCATGAAAACACATTTCCATACACAGAGTTAAGTGACAGCATGAACTCCATGCAACACACAAGTTTGAATTCTATGCCTTATTACGATTTCGATGACGACATTGTTGTTGCCTCACCCCAAATCACTAATGTGGCACAAGAACACCTTGTGCCCGTAACCTTTAATAGTTCAAACCCCACCACAGAACAAGCCTCTCATACAGAACAAGCCTCTCATACAGAACAAGCCTCACCTCCTTGTCACCTTCACTTCCATTGTCCCTTCACCTACCATACAGCACACCACCACGCCGTAGTCACCGTATTCCAAAACCCTTCTTATTTGCAAGATTTTCATCTTGACGTGGCCTCCTTCAAGGTCCAACTCTTCACAACTTCAACGCGTCCACACTCGTAATCCTCATTCCTTACATCATTTCCTTTCTTATGACCGATTATCTTCTTCCCATAAAGCCTTTACGGCTCAACTCACTCTTTTCAAAGAACCATCGCCTTATGCACACAAGTCGCTCAATAATCACATTGGCGTGCCACCATGCAAACAGTAACTTCATGCACTTGAGGATAATAAAATGTGGTGTTTAACACCATTGCCGCCAAATAAAAGGCCAATCGGTTGTAAATGGGTGTATAAGGTGAAACTCAATTATGACGGTACAATCGATCGGTACAAAGCCCGCTTAGTTGCAAAGTATTATAACCAAATTGAACGTGTTGACTATTAAGAGACGCTTGCTCCGCCGCCAAAATGGTAATCGCCCGCTGCTTTCTCCTTGCACTTGAGCACCATGCACGGTTGGCATTTACACCAACTTGATGTCAATAACGCTTTCTTACATGGAGACCTTGATGAAGAAGTATATATGTCACTTCCGCCTGGTTACGGACGAAAGGGGGAGACTCGAGTCTGTAAACTCCATAAGTCCTTATACGGTTTAAAACAAGCTTCTAAACAGTGGTACATTAAATTGTCTAATGCTCTTAAAATTGTAGGTTTCGCACAATCTTGTGCAGATTATTCGCTATTCGTCCGCAACCGCAATGGTAAATTTTTTGCCATACTTGTGTATGTAGATGATGTCATTTTGGCAGGTAATGATGTGCGAGACATTGAGGAAACAAAGAAATTTTTGTCTCGACAATTCAAACTAAAGGACTTGGGCCAACTTCGATATTTTCTTGGCATTGAAGTCGCATGATCACAAAAAGGGATCATGTTATCTCAGCGAAAATATGCCTTAGAGATCTTAGAAGACACTGGCTTCTTAGGTGCTAAGGCATCACGTTTTCCGGTTGATGAGAACATCACGTTAACTTCAAACCACGAGAACTTATTTCGTATCCATCATCATATAGGCGATTGGTTGGACGGTTAATATATCTAATAATACACGACTGAGATCTTACATATGGTGTTCATATGTTGAGTCGCTTTATGGAGAAACCGAGATGGCCCCATATTGATGATGCGACAAAGTTTTACGCTACATAAAATGTACCCCAGACAAGGATTCTCCTTCCATCCGGCGCAAGTGAAACTTCATGCTTTTGTGATACTGGATTGGGCGCGCTGTAAGGATACTCGAGATCTATCACGTGGTTTTGCGTGTTACTTGACAAACACCGTGTCTTGGCGAACAAAGAAGTAAACGACGGTATCCAGTGTCTAGTGGTGTGGTTTAATATCGCCAATGGCGAGTACATGTTGTGAAGTTACATGGATAAAAGCTATTTTGAAGGATTTGGGATATGATCACACTCAACCCGTGGATTTAGCTTGTGATAATACTGCAGCTCTACACATTGCTTCTAATCCAGTATTCCACGAACGAACAAAGCACATTGAGATTGATTGTCATTTGGTTCGTGAAAAGGTCCAAAGGGGATTCATTCGCACAATACATGTTCGAACTAAAGATCAACCAGCTGATTTGTTTACAAAGCCACTGAGTACGAAACACTTTGAAGAACTGCTTATCAACTTGAGGGGGAGTGTAAAAGGAGATAAGTAATTCAAATTGGGACTTAAAATACTTTATCTCCTTTTGTTATTTTATACAGTGGTTTATTCGCCTCAAACTCTTGGACTTGTTATCGTTTTCTGCCTATAAATGTAATCTTGTGGGTCATTAATAAAATACATTCAAGTTTTCATTCTTTTATATTTCTCAACACTAGTAGTCCTAGTAAAAAACCCCTCATCCACCCCACTATGAAAACTTCCTTGTCTTAAAACCTGATGGTTTTACGATATTTTCAGTGATTAGACAACAACCCGATAGATACCTTTCAAACACGTCAAACGGATTACATATTATTGTTACCCTCTTTATGTTTTTCAAATTGACTACCGAATCAAAATTCCCTTTTTCGATCCTTCGACAATTTCGCATAAACTTTAATAAATTAAAAATACCATCTTTATTCCTATATCTGAAATTAAAACTCATACAATACAATACATGTCATAACTTAAACTTACCTGTAATTAATTATTGGTTCAGATTAAAGAACAATGTTTGAATCATAACCTTTTTTTTCACACCATTGCTCCGCATGTGGATCTTCCTTCTTAGAGCAACCATAGTACGTGGATGTGTTGTAGCCATAGTCTCTTTGGAAAATGGCTATAATACAGGAATATATGAAGATATAAAATAATGGTGATGAAATAATGAAGAAATTTTAGACCATCCTTGCTCCTTGCCTATATTTGGACAATGAAATAGAATACTTTCTCTGATCAAACAGTTCTCTATGTATTTGAATTTGCCACTACACCATCCCATCGATCAGGCATATTCTATTAAAAATCTCTGTGTATTTAAATCAACCATATACTGCCATGCCATGTGTAACCATTGTGTAAGAATAGATGACATCTATATTAGTGTTACTACGGTTGCTCTAATATCTTTGGCAGACATCAACCCATGCTACTTCCAAATTTCTAAAACCTACGATAAATTTCTGTCAATTGTATTTAAATCTCATTCCAATCACATGATACAAAGATATAGTCACTCAAGGTTTCCATAATTTTACACAATGACTAAACTACCCTAAAAAATTAAATACAATCAATGATACACGATACATCATAGTGCCGTAATACCCCCATCAAGTGGGAGCGTGAAGATCTCGAACGCCCAACTTGCGCAATAAAAATTCAAACTGTTGACGACCCAACGCCTTCGTAAAAATATCCGCCAATTGATGCCGCGTGAGGCACATACGATGAAAAGAAATCAAACCATCCGTGATCGCATCCCGCACGGGCCGACAACCGCCTCAATATCTTCGTGCGTCATGAAAAATATATAGCCACTCATGGCTTCTATAATTTTATACAATGACTAAACTACCTCAATAATTAAATACAATCAATGATACACAATACATCATAGTGTCATAACACCTAAATATGGCCTATATATTAATTGTATTTTTGCCAGCAGCGTGATGATATCTGATGATATCTTGCTCGTTTTAGTACCATCACTAACGAACCCAAGGTGCACTGCTCCACTTTTCGAATCGCCCCAACAATTTTCATGTTTTTTCCGGTCTAATTCATAATTATACACACACAACACAATGGTATTTACAATGGAAAATTTTTGTACACAGAATATGTCTACACAAAATCTAAACCATTTAATGGTTTTAGTGAAAAAATAAAATGAAAATAATGTCAACCCTTTGGTTCACTTTATGTGACTTTTTGTGTAGGTATAATGGGTGCCTAAATCACATCATTTACAATATAAGTAACCCTTTTTGAAGTAATGTTTTTATCACTTGTGTCAATCTAAATTCCTTCAAAATCTCAATTTTAGGTAAATATCATTGATTAATGAATCCTAAATACATCCCTTGATAATTATCTCTTTAAGTTAAAAGAGCCATACTTCCGGTCAAACACAGCTTTATCGACGGTTTAATAATCCACAAAATCTTATTCAAAATGACAACAATACCCTTAATTAAAAATTTGCGGTTTTACAAATATTGTTATCCTTGTGAGCATAACTCATTCACACCAGAAGCCCTATTTTTTATCTCTAAAATAATATAAAATAATACATATCTCTATTTTACAACATCTCAATTCAGAACACTCCACAACAGCATCCCGATCCCTATCTTTAACCATTAATATAGAGATAGTGCTTTTAAAATACTGATAAAGGCTTCCACAAATGAGGCGATACAATGCTCATCGACTCTAAAATAGAGATAAGGATGAGACATCACATGATGATTTTCGGGGAATTTCCACTTTTTATTTTTATTTTAGTGATATATAAGACCACCGTATACTGGCTTCACATACAACGCTTACTACCAATTCCATCAAGTTATTATTGATGTTCATATCAAAGCAAATGCAAAAATTCAGACTGATGCAAGAAAATAATAAAACATCAAGTCAACAATGAGCTAAAGCCAATTTTTTCTCCCCCATAACCTAGATAAGGATTTGAAGGCAACATATTTAATTATGGAAGGTTGAGGTTCATCTATCATCTTTTTTTTTTTTTTTTTTTTTTTTTTTTTTTTTTTTTTTTTTTTTTGCAGAAATGTATTATCACCCGGAGATGGTCATCCTTGCTAAATCACGTATAATGTAATGCTATAAGATTTTAAATTGATAAGTGAGTATAATCGAACATTGTTTTTAATTGAAGATGGACCAGACGACATGCTACACTCATTGAATCAAGCAAGACTTATCTGATGAAAGTGACGCAAATATCTAAAAGTGACTATCGAAATTGAAGTGATAATTAAAGGTGTAAAGCCGGACCGTTTGATCAAGTCCTGATCACAAGTTAATATTAGTGGAGGCTACGGCATTAACTTCACGTCATTCCAAGCCGCAACCTATGACATCAAACAATATATCCATTATACATATACGTAGGCCACAAGACGAAAATAAGACTTTCGCTTCCACCAATGCGATTTAACGCAAGCGCATTTAATGCATTTGAAATAATACAACAGGTCAATCAATAAGGACCGCTTCATTGCTCTAAACGGTTGTTTTTCAAATCTATGAATAAAGAAGGTAGAAACCCAAGGGCCTATAAATGCAAGACTTCAAAGATACAAGAAGACTACTGAACTAACACTGAAGCTATTCATATTCTCAAGCTATTGCACCCAATGGGAAACTCTACAACACTTAAAGCTTACGGTTCTCAAACTCTACAACACTTAAAGCTTTTACTCCTAAATTATGCTAATGTACGTACCATGCTTCGAGTGTCCATCATGAACACCTTTTGACAATGAAATTGTTGGCATCATTGTTTGCCCCAAACGGTATGGGCCCCTCCTTCAATTCGAAAGGCCAACCGATGACACTCTGAGATACCTCACGCAAAGCAAAGATAAAAACAATAAAATAAGAACAAACAAGGAAAATGTTGTGAGTAAGAGCACATGCAATAGTGAAGCACTTTCCATTGGCACTTTATCCTACATGTCCACATTATGTCTTACATGTCCACATTGCCTCTTTCTTGTTCACAATGTAGATCACAATAGCAAAAAAGAACGACCCACCTTTATTCTATCAAAATACAAATTTCTCACAACATTTTCACCAGTATATAATTTTGAGAGATTTTATGCAAGAATTCAAGTATAGAACGTTATACCAAGCGACATACATTGTAGCCTTCATTTTTACTCTCTTCACATAATACATTTTTATCGCACATGGATGCTAAAATGAGTGGTTGTAATATATATGCAACTTTGGAAACCTTCCTACCACTATTATATTTTAAAATTTCACATATAATTTTACTACCACATTCATCAATAATGCTAAAATAAATATAAAAACACTATACTAAAATAAATTTAAAATAAAAAAAAATACTAATTAATGAATTTTCTTTTTTTCCTTTTTTTTTTGTACGCCAGAAAGTGAGCAGGATTGTGGTTTTGTCCACAACCGCATTGCCAATCATCTTATTAACAACTTGGATTTTAAAGCTATTGTAGCTATATTAAAAAACCACATTGTCACTTCTTACAAAAAGTACACATCACATTGGCATTTTTAGACCTATTGCATGTGCTCTAAAAACACATGCAATAGAAGAACACCTCATATTGGCTATTTCTCTCAAAAGAATCAAAAAATTTCTACGTGTCCATATTATCACTTTCTTTTCCACATTGAAGACCACAATAGCCAAAATGAAGAATCCACTTTTTCTTTTTTAAAGTAAAATAAAAAGAAGAAAGGAGAGAAACGAATGAGATGTAAAGGAGAGAGAAAATTGTTTTATTTGTTTTGATTATTTTATTCAAAACAATGAGAATAATGTTGCATGACAGTTCCACTATCCCACCCACAACAAAATGTTTTATTTCACGATTTAAGTCGCTTATCAGAAGCTTCACTAAAATAAAGATATCATAAGATCGAAAATTACCTATTCCCAATGCGAAATACGCCTTATCAGATGCGCTTCAAAGGTTCGAGGAAGTACTTCGAATGTGTCTTATCCAGACGCCGCTACCAGCCATGGAATATTGCTTGGTGTCTCAAGGAGATTCAGATAGCTATGAGCCTTGGAATTTGTTTAGCCCTGAATATGTTACTCCTCTGTTTTTATCATCAATTTTGATGAATTCACACAGACTAAAAAAATGATAAAATGTTTAAAATATGTTGTAAACTGACAATATTATCCCTTCTTATTTTACATATTCTATCTCGTAGATTGTGTACTTTTCTAATCCGTACTTTGTGACAATTGCTTGTCTTTTGATTTTTTTCCCCACTATACCAAAGGGGCTGTTGGTGTTCTGAAAATTGGGGAGTGGATCCATTATTTATGGATATGAGAGTAAGGTAAAACTTTGGTTTAATTGTATTATAATAAAAAAGTGATGGTAAGAATGGAAAATAATACTCCATCCGCTCTATTTAATCGCGATAATACACAAACAAAAATATATTCATTTTTTTAGGCAAAAGATGTTTTTTTATTAAGCGCTATCAAACGCATAGAGCAGACATCGATTACATCTAAGGTGGCTACAATCCCCAATCCTTAAAAGAAGTCAAAGAAATGTCTTTCCTAGATAAAGGTGATGTACATTCCCATTTCTCTTGACGAAGGAAAAGGAATGATACCGAACAAAAAGTTTAACTATTCACAAGATTTCGTGATTCTTCCTAACTCGATAGGTCTTCCCGGGTGATCCGATCATTTGAATCAACAATAAATAGTCTCCTCAAAGATGCAACAAAGTGACAACCATAAGTTACCGCTACCGTCAAGTGAGTGGTAAAGCGCCAGAGCTACTTCCAATAATGCATTGCTGCAGATTCCAAGAGGATAGGAAAAAGATACTAAAATGACTCATTCGCTATTGCGTAGGCTTTCCCATCGCTTAACTGTTCTCCGCAAGGTCAAGGCCACAAGTAATTTTTATTTTTCCCGCACCGCTTTAATCCATCACTTGGGCCATGACACTTGCCGATCTATTCCTTCAAATAATAATAGTTCTTGAATCTCAGAGCTGTCGGCAAATTGATTTACCACCCCCTAGATATAAATATCTTCCCTTAAAAATGGCATTGCATCTAGAAAGTTAACAAACATAATCTAATAATGGATAAAATATATTTGTCATAGACTTCTTGTGTGTACACCCACACTCATATAGTAGTGTTTTACAAATAGTAGTTTCACACACTAGGCCACTTGGCCAATACAAGTTTAGACAAGTGTCACTATTCTGATAATGTCTATCTAGAAATATATCTTGAATTAATTTATTTCTCAACATTCCCTCAAACTGAATGTAGAACAAAGTGACAACATTCGGCTTTGCTTCGAGACTTGCCAATTGAGGGCCGTAATGTTTTGGTAAGAACATCACCTAGTTGCATGGATAAGGGCACAAATTGCATTGACAGCTTGCTTGTTGTTGACTTGATTCCTCACATAGTGAATATCAACCTCTATATGCTTTGTTCTAGCATGATAGACAAAGGTTGTGAGCCAAGTAAATAGCACCGAGATTATCTCGACCAGAAATAGAGCTTTAGGCAATCGAAATTCCCATCTCGCATGTGTAGTTGCTTGATCTAGAACAGTTCAGATGACAAATTTGCTAGATCTATACTCAGATTCTGCTAAAGACCTTGACACAACACTTTGTTTCTTAGAGCTCTAGGAGACCAATGATCCACCAACAAAGACACAGATCCTCGCAAAGATTTCCGTCCGCAGGATAGCAGCCCAATCTGCATCAAAAGCCAATTAACTCTGGAGGGATCCACCACTTTAAAACACGAGGTCATAGTGTGTGGTTCCTTTACATATCCGAGGAGCTTCTTGAGGCATGCCAGTGAACTTGAGTAGGATGTCGCATGAACTGCCTCAAGTAATTAACAGAATATGCAATATCAGGGCCTGGTGCAAAGTCAAGTATCAGAGCCTCCAACGGCACTTCTATAATTTTTGGAGAGTGCATAGCTCTCCCGATCGAAGTAAGTGTTTACTGTGTACCATAGGTGTTGTACTGTGTGGATTTATGTGATCCAAATTAGAATTTCTTCAAAAGTCGTGAGGCATAATGTCCTTGGGTCAAATATAGATCATCGAGTTTCTATGTGCTTCCATCCCTGAATGAAATGAGCCACATGACCAAGATCCTTAAGAGAGAATCTTGAGTGTAACAATTGCACAAACTTCAGACGTGCCTTGTGAGTTTCCCGTGACTAAAATGTCATCTACATAAACAAGTACATACATAAGACAATTGTCGGCTTTTAGGATAAAAGAGATGAATCAAAAATTGATCGATGGAATCCCTCACCCAACATCTGTAGATTTTAATGCTCCAAACCAAGCCCTAGTGCATGTTTAAGACCATAGAGTGCTTTTTTAAGTTTGCACACATAATGTGGTTTTTGTGCATCAACAAAACCTTCAGTTGTTCCATGTACACATCCTCCATCAAAGCTCCATTAAGAAAGGCATTATCAATGTCTACTTGATGAATATGCTAGTTTTTGTTAATCAACAGGGCCAAGACAAGTCCGATAGTAGATGCCTTAGACGCAGGCTAAAAGTTTCTCAGTAAAATCAACATCACAGTCCGATGAAAGCCTTTTCCACAAACCTTGATTTGTGCTTGATAATAGTACCATCATGCTTCAAATTTAAGTTTGAATACTCCACTTGCATCCTACAAGATGGTGACTCGAACCGGAGAAACAAGAATCCAAGTTTTATTCTTGTGCAGAGCATCAAATTCTGCAGTCATGGCTTGCTTCCACTCAGGACAGGACAATGCTTCTGAGACCTTAGTAGGTTCAGAAAGGTGAGCAGGCAGGATAGTGGATTTGAGTTGTGTGGAGTAGGTCTTAGGTTTAAATATCCCGCTTTTAGACTGTCTCTGCATGTGATGTCTTTGTGGGGGTGGACTGGATGATACAGAGGTGTATGTCGGCTTTGGTGACTTGACCTCTAAAAATCGATAAATTAATCTGGTGGAACTAATCGATAAACCAAGACCGAGAATGATGGTCGGGCTTCGCTTAAGTATATTCGCTATATGAAAGTCACTTTGATGAAGTGCAATCGAGTTTCTTCTCAAGTCAACGCACGCTTTCTAGTCTCGCCGAGTTATCTTTGAGTATATAATTGAGTTCTACATCTGGCGCTTGATTACAAGTTTGGGAACTCGCTTTGAGCCGAAGTTTCGTCTGGTGGATAATAAATGGAGTCGGGTCCACATCTCGGGTATTTATGAGAATTCGGACAAAGATCTTTGATTTGTTAGTGGTTTGGGATTTGTGTCTACAAATACCAAAGTTGTAATCAATGCAATGCTGTGTCTTTCAAGAATGTGTCTTTCAAAGTGTTATTCACACACTGAAAACCTTTGTAATTTCATGCATAATAAAATATCTCATTTTCTTCGTCTGGAGTAGTCGGCACGCTACACGCTGAAACCACGTTAAATCACTGTGTTTTCTTGTTTCGTGTTTATCAATTCCGCCATTCTTTACGCTTTGCATTCTTTAGGTGGCGTAATCTCCAACCACCATACCATAAGTCAAAGCTCCACGAAGATAAATGACCGCAATACTATTCCGTTGGCTCCATTCAATCTAGTTAATGAGGAAGTATTCTCACATTTCCTAATCCATTCCTTAGGTCCAGCCCATCGAATGTTGGCAAGTCTAACTTAGGAAGCTTGTGGGGGGTTCTTTTCGGTTCTCACTAACCCAGAGCTGTGACTGAGCTAGTATGGAAATCTAGGGGCTAAGCTCGCTAAAAAAAAAAATATTACACTAGAAAATATGTGTAGTCTAATGATCCAAAAATATTCTTAATCCAAATGCCCGACGACTTTCGATATATCCATTAAATTTCACCCTCAAGTTAAAATCCTCATCCGCCCTCCTGCAGTAGCTTCAATATCTATTGGATTTGCAGATCCACCAACATGTAAAGTGGGAGTGGGCAGTAATGGTGGACTTACCGGATCTTTCTAAAGATTGATCTCGTAACATCTTCTGAAATAGTAGCCATCATCTTCATCGTATCTTCAAAACGATTGATAGACTGTCATGTTTCTTCACCAACTTCAGCTGCCCACTCTTCATCTCCAGATGACCGGCTTTCAGTTCTTCTATAGCTCGATGTGTTGTTTCAACTGATCGCCTACCGCCTTGGCTCTGGTATTGTCGGCCATAACTCCACAGTCCGGAAGAACGGTGGCTCCGATACCAAATGTCACGAATTTGATATAAATTCGATAATCACCGGGAAAACTCCCAGAAGTTGCAGAAATGGTAAAGAAGATAAGAGAAAATCGGGAGTAAAGGTGAGAGAATTTTATTAAGGAAGAAGAACAGATTATAACTCCATGGATGACACATTACATCCAGATCCTTCTCCATATAACACCTACCTTTCTCCCCTAACAACTCCAACAACTTACTAACAGAAAGAGAATGCGGATGCAATGCCAAATACATCAGCTAACAACGGTCTGCAGGGGCATAAGTGTAAAAAGACTAACCAACGTAATTTATTTAAATAAAAAGCGGCTAGATACATGACAGGTTTCGGATTTGTAAGGACTGACCTCAAATCGATGAAATCGATTGTGACAGAAGTTGAGAAATTCCGGCGGGGATGAATTTGAAGGGCATGTGCCAACGAGTACCGGCGACGGCTATTGATGCGCCGATGATTCGACGTTCCAAGCCCCCAACTAATCAAATCTGATCATTCTTTATCTTTATGATTTTTTTCTATCTTTCTCAGAGGGCGGAGGAGTGAATTCATAAAGAAAAAGGAAAAAAAAAAAACAATAAGCCAAGAAGTGAAAGAAATTATGTAGGATAATTAAAAGAAGGGTGTTGCTTGGAAAAAAAAAAAAATGGTGTTTTGGATTTTAGTGAAATTTGACCACGATTTTTTTCCCATTTCTTCATAAATGTCAGACCATCTTAAGGGCCTCAAATCCTGGCGGTCACCTCTTCCAAAATAGTGGTTTTAGTGGCTCAAAAACACCTAAACGAGAAAAAATTCAAATTTCAGATAACAAACCGCTTTTCTCACTTTTTTGGTCAAACAAATTAGCTTTAACCAAAGCTCCCAATTATGTAACTGATGGAAAGGGCAAGCTCCAACGGAAAAGATCCCGACGGTACATGATGATGTTCGCCTACCCCACAAGATCAAAAGCGTCGTTGCTGATCGGCGACGCCAGCTTGCTTGATCTTTTTTTTTTTTAAGTCAACCAAACAGCGACGTTTGGCCAATACGGCTGTCGTTGACACAAAGGGGCCGAAATTTGTGCAGATCGCAGACCGACGGGATCGGGTCCAAGCTCCAACCGGGTGGTATGGAGGAAGAAAATGGCTAATAGGAGGGGAAGTTGTTGGGTGAAGGCAGAGGTGCTGTATTTGGAGTACTACCGGGAGGAGGCTGTGGGTTTTGGGCGATCGGGCAAGGGAAGATTTTTGTGATTGGATGAAAGTATTTTTTAAACAAAAGGGTAGTATTGTCGTTTAGCCAAAATTGGGATAAAATTGCCCTGACCGAATTTTTTAGCCACCATATATAATAACATTTTTATGACAATCTATTTTAAAAAACTGAAAATTTTTTTTACGGGACATTAACTATATTTAAGGATTTTATAATCGTTTTATCGTTGAAGTACTCTTTAATATTCATGTTTTTTTCTACTGTGCATTAAATTAATTCAAACAGAAGGATAAGATGTTTCAACCCTTTTTTATCATATACTACTTGCCTATTTTGAATTTTTGTTACCTCTCCTGGCGGAAAAAAATAAAAAAACAGAACTCCTAATACAATGCAGCTGAACCCAGTCGATAATACGTCTACATACACACTCTTTCATCCGGCTCGCATTAACTGAACCCTCGATGTGGTCCACATACAAGAAAACATGAAGCGGTTAGCTCGTTGACCCTATGAACCTTGCAAAAAAAATTGTACGTGGTGGTTGTTTCTCATTGACTTTACCGACACACGTGTATAAAAATATTTAAAATAAATAAATAAAAGATCTTTCTTTTCAAAACTTGCGGAAAATAAATAAACAAAAATCTCAATCGAAATATTTTTCATTTATTATTATTTCTTCTGTTGTTAATCTCCTGAAGTTTTTGGTTAATTGCTCCTACAGGATATCATTGTTCTTGCTCATCACATTCACCGGTAGGTTTTTATATATCCTGCAATTATATATCATGAAATTAACCTCTTGAATTAAATTCATAGTAATTTATCAATCACTGAAAACCCTTGAAGAAATTCAGAAGATTTATCTGGAATTTTGAGCAGATTTTCTCTTTTAATTATTGTTTTTATTCTTTCTGTGTGGTGAGAATATATATATATAATTAATACATTTTATTGAACTTGGAATTTAGGACCATCGAATGTGGGAATTTTGCTGATTAATTTGAAGGTGGTGATTACTTGTTCTTTGGTTAATTCTTCTTACGATCTTTGTCAAGTTGGCAGCTCCACTATTAGTGGAGCTTATTGAAAAGGCAGCTTTATAAAGGTACGACTATTAGTATTTTTCATTTTTAAATTAATTCTTGCAAAAAAAAAATATATATATATATATATATATATATATATATATATATATATATCTCATTATTACACAATCAGTCAAAAACTCATATAAAACTATGCAGATACTACAAACGTAACAACGTAGCTTTTATGTGTTTTTCATGACTTGACCATCAAACGATTTATAATCAAGCTCCATTCTACTTGTCTTTTTTTTTTAAAAGGCATTATTCTGAGATTACGTGGTTGGTGTTAATTTTGCTTTTGGGAAATGATGGTTTGGGGACATAATATTCTTCTGGAATGGGTCCCAGCAGCAATATGAGGGGCTATAGTGTTGTGAAGTTGAAGCATGATTGTGACTTTATTTTAGGAGTCAAACATAAACTGTTCTTTTTCTGCCTTTTGTTGGAAAAGTTGTTCTTGTGGGGTGGGGGTAATTGACCAGTATTGAGTTTCAAAATAGAAAATTCTTCCCTATTCATTTTATTTGCATTGTGGCTTTATGTGGTTGAATCAACCATACAAGCCAATTTAATTTGAAAACGTGTGAGCCTCAGATTCAACTACGTTTGTTAATTTTCCATTGTTTGCATCATTCTGATTAGTCTAACAAATGCAATACATATTAAGCACACTTTTTCTTAAAATATTATTCATTATGCTTAATTACGCTATGAAGAGCAGCCTTTTGTGTAAACAGAAAGTGTAGCATCACTAATCATAGATAAAACAAAAAAGAGCTCTCATGATATTGCCTAGTGGTGAAGAAATTGGATGTCAGAATGACAAATTTGGGACTCAAGAAATTCTGAGTGTGATGCTCGAATCTCGTAAAGCGAACAACTTCTTCAAAGATCTCTGAAGATAAATGGCAAATTCTCATGACACTCGAGCCATTATATTACATGATTAACCTTCCACTCATTCCATGAGACAGAGAGTGCTGGGCATTTCTGTTGTGGTTTAACTGCTTAACAAAAGAGAGTAAAAAAAAAGAGGAGTGGTGAGGTGAGGTGGGGTGGTGGGGTTAAAGTGCATATAGGTTTATAGCTCCCTACTCATAAGTAAACCTCTTAGAGTTGTTAAATGTCAGCACTGATGCATTGAACCACTTTGGTCATTTTAAGTGAAGGTTAATTAATGACATTTCAAGAAAATCCCACAAATCATTTAGTCAAAATCTTGCACTGAGAATCATATGTATGGTTTATATTTCTCAATGAACATGTATTAGTATGAAAAAATGATCTAGGTTCCTTTTTTTAATACCTACTCCTCCAATTAGGTAGCTTTCACCTCTCACTTTCAGATATTGTTATAAAAGCTTTTTTCCTTGTTCAAAACTTTTGATTACTAAATACAATATACATTTATGTAAGCTCTAGGTAAAGTGTAGGAAGGCTAGGCCAAATGCATGATTGAAAGAATTCTAATTTAGGAATTATATATATTCAGCCATTGAAAAATAAAATTATGTTTTTTTAATTTTGTAGGTGACAGATTGGTCTCCTGAAACTTGAGACAATGGGGCATTTTGCTGATGAGGAAAGTGAAACAAAAGGGATGGATAGTCGGGCAGTTCGGACGATTCATCAAATAACCGTAGTAGTAGTAGTGCACATTACATTCATAAGGTCGAGTTCCCCCTAAACAAAGCTTGTTGAAAGAGTTCAAATCCACTTTGAAGGAAACGCTTTCTCAGACGATCCTTTATTTACCATTTAAGGATCAAACGAGGTCTCAAAAGTGATCCTTGATTTCAGGCTGTTTTTCCTGTACTAGATTGGGGTAGAGGTTATAGTTTTGATAAATTCAAAGGTGATCTTATTGCTGGACTCACAATTGCTAGCCTTTGCATTCCTCAGGTTCCAACATTAAATTAAATTTATTTGCAATATATATAGAAGAAGAAAAAAAAACCATGAATATTATTTTTAACAAATGTCTGGTTTATATATATATATAACAGGATATTGGATACTCAAAGCTTGCAAATTTACCTCCTCAATATGGATTATGTAAGTATATATTCAATTCTTACAAACATATTTATCAGCTTATTATATATCACGATGAATTGAAATGATGTTTTTTTTTAAATTTCTTTTCAACTTATATATTCCAGACTCTAGTTTTGTTCCACCCTTGATCTATGCCATAATGGGTAGCTCACGCGATATAGCCATTGGACCCGTGAGTCGTGGTTTCTCTCTTGTTAGGGACTCTTCTTGCAAATGAGATCGATCCCACGAAGAATCTGGTTGATTATAGGCGGCTAGCCTTCACAGCTACTTTTTCGGCGGGTGTAACACAGGCTACACTCGGCATTTTAAGGTATTTGAGACAATAATTCAACACATACATACACATACACACACACTCTTATGAGTTTTTCAAATTTCATTCGAGAGGTTCGTTTTCTTGCTTGCAGGTTGGGTTTTCTGATCGATTTTCTTTGCGCATGCTGCTGTTGTTGGATTCATGGGGTGCGCGCTGTAACGATTGCCTTGCAACAGCTTAAAGGTTTCCTTGAATTAAAGATTTCACTAAGAAATCTGATCTCATATCTGTAATGAACTCAGTTATTAGCTCTGCCCATCATGGTGTAAGTAATTAACCATTTCTCTATCTTTCCTATATATATTTAAGAATATAAGCAATTATATATATTATCTTTTCAATTTTCATATGATTTAATTAAGAAATGCCATCTACAAAATTGCAGTGGAACTGGGAGACAATTGTAATAGGAGCAACTTTTCTTGTTTTTCTGCTAATCGTATGTTTATTGTAAGTCTTTGATGCTCTTATGATTAATGCTGCAATATTCTATTTTCAATGCATGAACATTTTACCTTAAAATCAAAACTTATTTGTTGATCTGATAATTAATACATTACAGGGGAAGAAAAACAAAAAATTATTTTGGGTGTCTGCAATTGCCCCTTTGATTTCAGTCATCCTGTCTACTATCTTTGTGTTCATAACACATGCAGAAAAGAATGGAGTTCAAATTGTAAGTGAATTCATTGATTTATTATTTATTTATTTTTCAAGAATAATGTTTTTGTCTTTTAATACTAAATTCATTATGCCTCAACATACCTTTTATCTCAGTATATATATACATACATATTTTTTTCGCTGCTTTTTTTCATTGTGGAACAGCACTTAACACTACGCTCTAATTTCTTGAGAGTGATTATATATCCTCAGGTCAAACACATTGACAAAGGAATTAATCCTCCTTCAGTTGATGAAATTTTCTTTACGGGCGATTATCTTCTGAAAGGTGTTAGAATAGGAACAGTTGCTGGAATGGTTGCGTTGACGGTATGTATCTCTCATATTCTATGGAGCAAACATTTTCTTTTGTAATTAACTAGGAAATGTGGACTTAATTAAACTTTTTTAATTTTCTACTTTAATAAACAGGAAGCTGTTGCAATTGGAAGAACATTTGCTGCCATGAAAGACTATCAATGGATGGAAACAAAGAAATGGTAGCCCTTGGAACAATGAATATTGTTGGTTCAATGACTTCGTGCTACGTTGCCACAGGTAAATGAAAAAAATGCTTTTTAGAAAGCTCGTATTAATTAATTAATTAGCTAGAAATCGTGATTAATTCGTGACGCTTATAAACATAATTGGTGCGGCGCAGGTTCGCTTTCAAGATCGCAGTAAACTACATGGCAGGATGTCAAACAGCGATATCCAACATTATAATGTCGTTAGTCGTGTTCCTGACACTGGAATTCATGACCCCGCTTTCAAATACACCGAACGCCATCCTCTCTTCCATCATCATCTCTGCCGTCATTGGTTTGATAGATTACGACGCAGCAATCTTGATCTGGAAGATCGATAAATTCCGATTTTGTTGCTTGTATGGGTGCCTTTCTTTGGTGTCGCTTTTGTCTCCGTTGAGATTGGCCTTTTGATCGCGGTCTCAATATCATTTGCTAAAATACTACTTCAAGTTACGCTGCCAAGGACAACGCTTCTCGGAGGATACCGCGGACAAATGTATATAGAAACATTCAACAGTATCCAGAGGCACTTAAGGTTCCTAGTCTCTTGATTGTCAGGGTTGATTCTGCTATTTACTTTTCAAACTCCAACTACATTCGCGAAAGGTAATGTGAACATCGATCATTCGACTTTTATAATGGAATGTCCTAATTATTCGCGAGGCCGGTCATAACATCATATATTTTATGGTTTTTTGCAGGATATTGAGATGGTTGACTGATGAAGAAGAGCTACTAAAAGTTTCTGCTTTTCCCAAAATTCAGTTTCTAATTGTGGAAATGTCACGTAAGCCTTTCTCGATCGATCCCTTTTGTGTCCAATTTCTTTTTTTTTTTTTTTTTCTTGAAAATATATTATGAGATATATATTGATTAATGGGTTGCGTGCGTGCGTGGGTGGGCAGCTGTTACGGACATTGATACGAGTGGGATCCATGCTTTAGAGGAATTACATAATAGTCTCAAAGAAGAGAAATGTGCAGCTTGTTCTTGCTAACCTGGGTCAAATAGTGGTGGACAAACTTCATGCTTCGAATTTTCCGGATTTAATCGGGCTGGACATGATATTCCCTCACTGTTGCAGATGCAGTACTTACTTGTTCTTCAAAATTACAGGAAGAAGTTTAGCTTCTTAAATTAATGCATTGATTCCGCGGCCGGCCTCGATCCGATATATAAAAATATCAAAGTATCATCAGCCTAGCCTCCATGAAGTTATTATTAATGAGAAGAATAATACACATAAATGGGCAGGCACCATTGACAAAAGTCCTTTTTCGTTTATGTTTAGTATTAATGAGAAGAATTAGTATTATTGTCAATGACCATAAAAGTAGAGATAGAGTTAGAATGCAGAACTTTTTCTCTTGTGGTTTTATTATTCCTTTCCCACAGAACATTCATGATACACGATGCATCAAGTTATTATTTGTGAGAGGACTCTAACAACCTGTATCATATCACACCCTAAAA